>JBBPDE010000031.1:9421380-9432373 GCA_037974605.1 Nannopetersius ansorgii | reverse complement strand
AGGGGGCAGTCTCTTCCTGGAGCAACTTGGGGTTAAGGGTCTTGCTCAGGGACCCAGTGGTGGTGCTGAAGGTAGGACCTCTTGGTTCGGAGGCAAGTATCCTACCCACTGAGCTACCTCCACCCTTCACACACACCATCATACATCTATACTCCTTCACACACATCATCATACACACCTTCACACACACCATCATATATCTACACACCTTCACACACACCACCATCTACACACCTTCACACACACCACCATCTACACACCTTCACACACACCACCATCTACACACCTTCACACATACCAAGATCTACACACCTTCACACACACCATCATACATGTACACTCCTTCACACACACCATCATGCATCTACACACCTTACATTTACCTTCACATTCTTCATTAGGAGAAAAATTTCTATGTATCTACTGACAAACAAAAACAACTTAATATATTTGTAATGTGCATCACCAGAAATCTATTAGATATTTAATAAGCCATTAACAATTGCATTTAAAGTTTAAAGACTGTCTAGAATTTGACTCTACATCACCACACAAACAGGTAATAGGATTTTAGACATGCACTGTTACAGATTGTCTCATCTTATGAAGACAATTTGACATATTTTCATTTATAGTGGTTCACTCAAAAACTCTCTAAAACTTAACAAGAATACAAATCTGTAGTTTATGAAATAAATGGAGAAAGCTGTGGTGTGCAAACCCATCCATCCATCCATCCATCCATCCATCCATTATCTACCCCTTATTCCTGCAGTCAGGGTCGGGGACAAAATGGGCAAACCATTTTGTCTTTTACTGTCGCTATTATTTTTCTAAATGTTTTTAGAAAAAGACATTTTTACAAGAATGAAAAAGGTGAAAATGATACCAAAATTGATCAGACTAGCTAAGCAGCTAATTGTGACTTTGTAGGGCTCATGATGAGCAGCGAATATCCTCTCTGGAGTATCCACTCATCCCCCACCACTAGAACCCTG
Source organism: Nannopetersius ansorgii (assembly GCA_037974605.1). NCBI lineage: Eukaryota > Metazoa > Chordata > Actinopteri > Characiformes > Alestidae > Nannopetersius > Nannopetersius ansorgii. The sequence goes on along the minus strand of JBBPDE010000031.1, from coordinate 9,431,375 downwards.
CACGTTCACGTACAGTACCTTCTATTATTCATGAGGCAGCCTTTGGCTGAGTGTGTGTATGTGTGTCTGTGCGTGTGTGTGTGAAATCAAACAGGCCTGTCTGTGTTCTAGCTCTGCCCCTGTCCACCCACTCGCACACACCCACGCCCAGCCTGCAGTGTGTGTGCGCTGGAGTGGATACACACGCAGTAAAGGATATGAATATGGTGGGGAAAGACCAACACGGCCCATGCAATTTGGTCGCCATTGGAGTTCAGGGAGCGTATGATCAGGAGAGTGCGTTTGAATGCCCCCCTTTAGAACCCATGCTGCGTGGAGGCTGGGCCCCAACGTACCACACACACACACACACACACATCGCACACGTACACAAACATCACACATGCGCAGCGAACCCCCTTCACTCTCAATTTAACCAGAAATCGGATGAACCCTCCCTGCCTCATCCCTCACACACATGTATAGGTATACACACTCTAACACACACATACACACATACATGCTCTTTCCCTGTCACACATACACACACACACATCCATACACACACACACACACACACACACACACACACACACACACACTGAGACTAACACCAGATTTCATGGAAGAAAGAGTAGATATAGTTGTGAGCTGATCAATCAGCACGCGTGAACTGAAGCGGCAAGGCATTAACAATTCACATCCACTCTCAATCCACTCGCCCGAGCAGAAGAGCCTGCAGACGGAATATTTAATGCGCGCCGATTTCCCCGCGCTGAAAGGCGACCGTGTCTCGTGAGCCGTTCGAGGACAGCGAGCCTCGGCCCCTGCAGGCCGCTTCAGTCACGGCCTGCATCCACACAATTAAAACATCATTCAGGTGCACTGCTCACATCTCTTTATCCCAGACCACCTCTACGGAAAGGTCTGTCTGAGACCCTCTCCTGCTCCCCTGCTGTGAGCGAGTGTCTTTATCCAAAGACTGCGGTGTGTAAACTCTGGCAGCTTCCTGGCTGCAGCCCGATTGACCAGCTAGCCAAATCTCCAGCACTGGAAAAAAAATTAGTTGACTTTCTTAACTTGGAATTCCTTGAACTGAGTTGAATAGCTTCATACAATAAGATTCAATGTGCAACTCCTCCTCATATGAAAAGATAAATAAATAACAACATGCATACAGAATGTACATATAGTGCGAATGGTCTCTAGAGTGGCTTGGATTGTGTAGCTATTGTGCAAGTTGTATTACAATTATATTATCAAATGTATTATATATATTATTTATTAACTTCTTTTAGTAGACATGTCAGGCTAGAAGGCTTATCTAGCCAGGGTATATAACTCTGACAATAAGTGATTGTTTATATATATAAATGTGTGTGTGTGTGTGTGTGTGTGTGTGTGTGTGTGTGTAGTGTAGTGTGCATATTTTATTGTCATATTTTATAGTTTTTGTGGGTTATGCTGCATGTTCTGTCCACTTTGCTGTAACAATGCAAATTTCTTGCCCATGGGACTAATAGACGGTTATCTTATCTTATCTTACTAATATTGCATAATTTAAATCACTTTTAAGCATATATTATAGTGGAGCAGGGAGCTAACATCAGTCCATATATGTTGGAGAAGCTTCTCCCTCTCAGCCTGGGGCATTGCGTTGTCAGTCTGTGGAGCCTGTACTGGGCCCCCTCAGGACAGTGCTGTCAGTTTGGTGGATCAGTACAGAGCCCAGCAGCCGGGGAGAAGCACGCCTCACGTGTGACTTCAGCTGAGAGCCTGTCACTGTCCTCAGCATTGCATAAAGTCAAATTCAGATGGGCGTCGATGTTTAAGAAAACAAGCGCTAAGCACCTGAGGGACAGCAAGACGAGGTCTGAACACAACCTCACTGTCAACATCAGCAGGGACAGCTGTCACACAGATACATGTGTGTACTGTCCACAAACAGAGAGAGAGAGAGAGAGAGAGAGAGAGAGAGAGAGAGAGAGAGAGAGAGAGAGAGAGCGATAGATAGATACACAGACAGACAGACAGACAGACAGACAGACAGACAGACAGACAGACAAACAGACAGACAGATAGATAAATAGATAGATTCATAGAGAGACATAATAATAGAGAGACACATACATAGATAGATGGACACACAGATGAGACAGACACACACATATATAGATGTACTTTACTGATCCCTGAGGGAAAATCTCACTGCTACTTTCGCAGAAAACTTATAGCATGAAATAGACAGATGACACATACACATTTCTCCACAGACACACAGGATGCATTTAAGGGTACTGGGCTGTGTCTGCTATCTTCACTGAACGTGTAATTATCGCTGCGATTTTGAACACAGCCAGTGCACTTCTTCTGTTTTTTGCATACTTAGTGCTTCCATCACGGCTGTGATTTTGGATGCCAGTGCACCAGTGCACCAGACTGTGGGGAAGAGGCTGCTGAGCACCGTGAGCATTGGTGGTGGTGTTGGGGGAGGTGAGGTGGGGGGTGGGTCTGTGATCAGCGAGTGCAGAATGTTTCCTGGGGCGTAAAAAAGAATCAAACACACACTCACCTCACGCTTTTGGAGGCTGCCGCCCGTGGCCCAGGCAGGGGGGTTTTATGCCTGGCGGAAGCATGCTCACATGGTCCTGCACTTGGTTAGCGCCAGCCATCATTGTTAAGCGCCGCTGCTTTTGCTCGATGACTTGTTGCTCGGTGGCTTGTGAAGCTGACATAATCTTGCTTTTCACTGTCATATATCTGTTATCTCTCTCACTCTTTCCTCTCTCTCTCTCTCTCTCTCTCTCTCTCTCTCTCTCTCTCCACTCACCTTGATCCTGTCGCCTGCCCGGGGTTGCCCGGAGGCCCCTTCGTTCGGCTTCGCGCGAACGGAGCTCTGCTGCCGTTTTTCATCCCCAACAATGAAAGGAGCTTTCAGCAAGGCTGGTTCCAATTCATCTGTGATAAATGAGACGATAAGGCAATCAGAGCACACCATGACACACACTGTGCAGTTAGTTAGGCACACTTCGAGCCCATTCAGGTGTGCCGGTGCGTCCTGCCGTCGGGGTGGGCCCTCTATATATACGTCCCCCGGTCCTGGCGGTGCATGGCTACAGCTCCTACTGGAGCTCAGAGAGGAGCTTGCTTGGTTAAAACTTCTCCAGGAAGGTCAGGTAGGGCTATCAGCTGGGATCTTGTGAGACATTTCTTAGCACTCGGATGGATATTTACGTTCATAGAAGTCAAAATCTTCATGAAATTGACTCGTGAGGAACATCATCTCCCCCCTCCTCAGTGGGCTGCCCCATGTGGGAGGGAGCCTTCAGGCACGCGAGCACCTGAGAGACAGGTACGTCGATTTAAAAAGTACTGAAATATTAGCATCGGACTGACAGATCTGTGGCGTTTTGGCATCTCTTGACCTTTAGTCTCTGCGCTTTCCTCTCTCGAGCCAAGCCAGTATTAGGAGAGGTTGATGGGGGAGATTATTTATCCCCCAAATGGAAATGAAATGCATTTCAGATTAGCTTCATCAGCTACTCAGCCCCTCCCCTGCCATGGCTTAAATTACCTCCTGCACCGCTCGGAAATGGCTTTAGGGAGTCACAGGCTTGGCACCCAAGAGACATTCGACTAGTGGTTTACTCAGGGTTGCCGTTGCAGGTCCTGAGGTCACATGGCTCAGGCCAGTTCACAGATATAAGGGCCTGCTAAATGCTACAGCTTTAGCTTTGCCATTTGTTTTTAGCCTCTGCTCCGGCTTCAGTCCTGTGCAGCCCCGATCAAGCACTTTACCGCTTTAGCACTTTACCATCAAACAAGTCCTATTTTCCATCGTATTGCATTGACATGCATCGGCTTCTATTATGTTGTCAAGTATTCTCTCATCTTTCTTGGGTCCAGTCCATCATATCTGTGCACCAGTTCATGTGTGTGTGTCTGTAACGGTGTGCTTCGACGCGCCGGGGAGAGGAGTTAAAATCAGTTAACACTTTTGTTGCGCTGTCCTCTCGCATTAATGTTTCCGTTTGGATAGAGTGTGGGGTGTGAGTGTATGTGAGTGTGTTTGTGTGTGTGTGTGTGTGTGTGTGTGTGTGTGTGTGTGTGTGTGAGTGGCAGCATGGGGGTACAGACAGAATAGCATTGTGTTGGTTGCTTGTCAGTGTTTAGGCACAAACAGGTCTGATGTGGGGGGAGGTGTGAAGGGGCACTGGCCCACATGCTGAATGGAGGGGTGACTTCAGCACCTCTCTCGGCCTGTCAGTCAGAGAGAGAGAGAGAGAGAGAGAGAGGAAAAGAGAGGGAGAGAGTGCTTGTCAACAGATGGACAGATGTGTTTTGACAAACGTGTGACAGTTGATTCATGCAATCTGCCGGCATTTAACAGGCAATTATGTGCATTTGTTTTGTATTATTTTCATGTTTATCTTGTCCAAATTGTCTAAAGCTGCTCAAAAAAGGGACAAACTAACCATCTGTGTTAGACCGTACCGGGTGGAGAAATACACACAGGGAAAGACTTTTCCCCTTATAAGCATTGCAGTGTAGGTTCACTATTTAGTTCTATATTTCTACTATATTTCTATAGTTCTACAATCTATATTTCTGTGGTAAGCATACAATCACCACCACTTTAAAGAAAATTCAGTATGTTTCTTCACATCCAGCTCACTCTGAATGGCAATGTTTACATCCCCAAACTTTGAATAATCTGTGCAAGGAGAGGAAGAAAGCGCGAGCCTTTTTAACGTACATGTACACGCAGGCCTGCCTGCACGCACGAATGAACCGCAAATGCAAAAAGCCAGCACTGTCTTTGTGCAATTATGGACTTTTTAATGGCAGCGCGCTCCACTTTCTTCACTTTTAAGCCTAATTAGAAAGTTTGCGAGCCAACTCCTTCGTTAAGTATGTAGACGCCGGGCGGATTGACAGCATTAGTGCGTCTTAAAACCCCTTTCAGCCTCTAAGTGCCCTAACCTGCCGAAGTCCCTGTGTCGATTTAATGAAGTGAAAATTGCATTCTCCTCTCCGCTTGATATGAAAATGGAATTTGCGATCATGAAATATACACAGTTGTCACTTCTTAAAAAGGTGTCAGCAATTTGCTTCACTGAGTAAGGTGAATATTAGCCGTGACAGGAGAAGAAGAAAAGATTTCGAGAGAAAGAAGAGAGAAGGGAGAGCAAGTGAAGAAGGAGAAGAAGGAAAAGAAGAAGAAGACGAAGAGGGGAGAAAAGTGTGATTTGTGTGATCAATGAAAGACTTCATTGCTTTGCGCTTCACTGCCTTTATAATAAGAGGCTGTATAGATCTGGGCCTCCAGAGCTTCCAGGCTGAAGATGTTCCTGGATCGTTCAGGAGACATGACAACACTGCCACCTAGAGACACGTCCCAGTACCTGGAAGTGGTGCTGGATCTTATGTGGAGCTGCAGTGTGTGTGTACATGTGTGTGTGACAGCTGCTCTCATTCTCACCTATTTTTCACCCCTGTGTGGACCCGGGCACGCTCAGATGCTGCTCTTTTCACTGCTGCAGCACTTTTATCCCAATATCAGAGGAAAGGAAGACCCGCACTCGCACCGTGAGCCATTTTCTGCATTAGTCACTCACTGCACTGGAGCAAATTACATGGTTTCAAGCAGCCAATTATACACCAGTGGTTTAACAAGACAGCAAACAGAAAAATCGCTAGCCAACGACTGAACTCTCCCTGGCAGGTAGAGGGCTGGACACGCCTGTTCAGGAACGTTTAAGCTTCTGTTAGATAAGATCACATTGTTCTCACTCATCATTCTCATTAGAATGTGTTTCATTTAAGTTTTTGTTGCGTTTTTTTAATTTATTGCATTTTTAAATTATGATTTCCGACAATTTTCTGGTTTCAAAATAGTTAGCAATCTTATAGTCTTAAAGCGGACTTGCATTGTGTTTTCATTCTATTTATAGACATTTTAATGTCTATCATAATTAAATGTCTGATTCGGTGTGAAATGCATCATGCTGTTTACTGTTGTGGTGAATGAATGGAACCAGACATCTGCCTCTAAAAGGTCCTATATAAAAATGGACAAAAAGTTTAAGTGTATGGGTTGGTACAAGAGGCCCAGCTAAGATCACACATAAAAAATTAAAGAAAACAGTCAACTGACCCTTTAAAACTTTTGCAACATAATTGTTGCAATTACATTTCTAAATAAAAGCCTGAGAAGTCAGCAGTTCAGTTACTATTAACGCAATTAATATTGATATCCATGATGAATCTGAAGACACATATATTAACTCACACGGTTTAACTTCCTAATCTGCAGGCTCATTGTTTGCTTATCAGTCTTAAGGCTATTATAAAGCAACTACTATAAAGTTACAATAAAAATGCTGTAAATTCATATGAATACTTCCTGCAGTAGAATTGTGTCAATGCAACATATTTTACTCATGTGCACTCGAGTCATGCAGCATCAGAACACTCTGTTGATCCCAGAGGAAATTAGAATGCGAGTGGTTTGAGTGAGGAAGTGAGCTGGTAAATATAAACCTGTGACTGATTGTGACGGTAACTGGGTGAACGGCAGGCCAGGCTGGACTCCGAGCTCAGGGATGTAAAGATTTGTGGCAGGTGCGCTGGCCACATGATGACAGGGCGTGTTCATCCAGCCATCCCTCAGCAGAAGGCCCCCTCCGTCCCCTTCAACCCCCTGGCCCAGCTGCACCTTCCCCAGTCCAGGTGAGCAAGGGGTCCGAGGGCCGGCCATTTGGGCCTCCAACCTCCAGCAAACCTGCTGCCCACTCAGGGATCAAAGCCCAGCCTGGCCAGAGCGACCGCTCCCACGCTTTGAAGATACAGCAGCATGAGGCACGGCATGGGGAAGGGGGGTGCCTTCTGGGGGGCACTGATGTGGTTCTTAGGTATGGAAAGTGTATGTGTGTGCGCGCATGAGTATATATTTTGATGCATCATACACTACGTTTTAATTTCAAGACAATTTCAGAATAGTACAAGTTTAACTAGAGTCCATAAATTAATTTTTGCATGTAAAAATTGTGCTTTGATAAAGAATCAACAGTTTAAACACTCAAAAGGTATAACAAATGTAGATGTTGAAGAAGTATTTGCTAGTAATTTTTCAACTTTTCTTAAAGCTTGAATTGTATATGAGGATACAAGCTGTTTTTTGTAAGGTATGTTATGAAATTGCAGTGTAGATTCTAACATGAGTTAACACCAATAAAAACCCTGTTTATCATCACATAAGATCACTAACACCACAAATCAGTTTCGATCCTGATTTGTGTGCAACTGCAAAAAAATACACAGGCAGAATTCAATCAAACACAAATCATCCAAATGTCAAACGGTCAATCAATGACTCACACTATAGAACACAGATTTTCATGTTCAGGATTTTATTGAGGAATAGCATTAAATGGCAATCAGCATTTAGCCTTTTGAAAGGCTTTTTCACAATTCATGATTTCTTACATGATTTTTAAATATTTAAATTCCATACTATTGTCATTTGGGCTAAAACTTTATCCAGTACTGTGCAAAGGTCGTAGTCACCTGAGAAAATTATACTTAAGAGTTGTTTAGTACTGGGCTGTAGTGTTAAGTAAATGTTAAAACATTAATATTGCAATAAACACAAATGACATTATACAGTAAATAACAAAATACAGTAAACAGCAAAATGTTCTCAACCATTTCCAGCTTTTTCCTCATGGAAACCCAGTATTACTTGTAGCTCCATCAAATACCTGCTGTGGCTCTTTTTACTTCAGTAGATTAAATTAAATGTGTTGATTATGGACTTTTACAAATCCACGCAAAGGAAGCGAGGAGAAACCTGAAACCTGTTCTTCAAACCAGATACTGTTTGGAAGAAACGGAAATTTTGATCTTTTTGCTGCTTCCTTGTTTGTTTGCATTCTCTTGTGTTTTGCTGGCAGAAAGAAACACACTGCTAAAACAAATAGCTTCAAACAATCTGAATAGGTGCCTAATTTTTGCACAGTACTGTATCTGATTATATTACTACAAACTTCTAATGAATCAGTTTCCACTCCAGTGGAATAACCACTAGGAGGCCTGCAGAGAAGCTCTCGCCAATCTCAATGACCTTGATTTTAATTATCCCACACCATCCTTGTGGTTGAATATGAATCCATTTGTGGTGTTTGCTGTGATCCCAGCTCCTCTCATGCTTCTCTTTAAATAGATGTAGCTTCCATCTGAATGTCTCCTCTTCTAAATCTCTTTCTGATAGACAGCCAGGTTGTTTGGACAGAGAAAGTAAAGTATTTTGGCAATCCTGAGAGTGAAGCGCCAACTCTGTGAGGGGTGGAGGTAGCTCAGTGGGTAGGATACTTGCCTCCAGACCAAGAGGTCATGGGTTCGAATCCTACCTTCTGCACCACCATTGGGTCCCTGAGCAAGACCCTTAACCCCAAGTTGCTCCAGGGAGAATGTCCCCTGTAGTTAGAGAATGGAAGTTGCTTTGGATAAAAGCATCTGCTAAATGCCGTAAATGTGATTATTTCAGAACATCTCTGGCTTCTTTGAAACATTTTTGAGGATGATTTCAAATAATGCAAGTATTAAAAATACTTGCTGTCACTGCTTTATAATTTTTTAATAGATTTAACTTTTGCTTCAACACTCAGTTCTATGTCCATTCCTTTTGATCGCTGCTCCTTGAGAAAAATTCAGAGATCTCAGTACATTTCTGTTTAATACAAACAGGGGAGAGGGGTAGGAATGTAGTTTTAGTGATTGCAGAAAGTGTCTCATCTTGAGCAGGCATGTAATAATATTGTAAGAGTAATAACAATATAATGATCATTTTCAGATTTTCAGAATAAAGTAATGAAGAGTTATAAAAAAGTACTTAATCTCCATTTTTGACATTTTTAACCATTTTAATGCCTAATTTGAAAGTTCCAATTGATCAGTGTAAATGGTCCAAAACATTTAAAATCTTTACAAAAATTTAATTAAAGGTTAGGAAATTAAAGGAAATGTTTCTAGCAGCTACTTCTTTCCAAACAAAACCTTATATCTCTGTAAAAATAACAGAAGAAGACACAAACATGGTTACCCTTAAATGTAAATGAATGTAAAAAATGTGATTTTAATTTTATTTTGGACAATTAATTGGCCGATTCACTATGAAATGTTGTGAACAGCAGCTGATATTCACAAATTATGTAAAAAAGAAAATACCTTACAGATCAACACACCAGTGGATGATATATTTACACACCCATAGATTACTATAATATGTATATACTCTTCTCAGGTCTGTATGTGGATGTCAGTGTCCGCTGTTTTGAAATAAGATGTAAAAGATGTTCTGACTTGTGTTCAGCAGTTTGTGCTTTATTGTATTACACTGGTACAATAAAACCTGTTAAATATAAAACCTCTTCCTCTCTATGCTCTGTTCACCCTGTCCGGTTGCCCCCTATCTCTCTCCCTTCTTGTTGGCTGTCTGTGATGGAGGTGCCATGTAGAGCTGTGTTCACTGCTGTATCTGCGCCGCTATGCTGAAATGTCACTGAACACAGCGCACGCCGAGCAGCCCAATATTCCCCCGTGTCTAAAGAGATCAGAGTGAGCCCGGTGGGGGACGTGGCTCCGGGTGGCCGCGGCTGGGTGGATCTGTGACCGGCTGCTTTCCCGCACCGGCGCCAGGAGCCCCGCCATGGGGTGTTTGTTTGGAATATTAGTGCATTATGCTTTATGAACTATGGGAAATATCACAGCTGTTTTGAGAAAACAATGCAGGGCAGGTGCTTTCCTACCACCGGGTCAAATGGCAAGACTGGACCTTGGCTGCTTTTATACCTCTCTGAGAGTCTTGTTCATTTGCTGCTTATATTGTGAACTGAAGTAATTATTGTCATTTCAAGCTTTAAAACATAGTAATTAATATGTAATTACATGATAATTACAGAATAATAACATAATGCCATGTGATGGTTTAAGACATATACATATAAATATATATA
>JBBPDE010000031.1:9380199-9391311 GCA_037974605.1 Nannopetersius ansorgii | reverse complement strand
GTACAATTTAGAGTCCAATGCAGAATATATATCATTTAAGACTTTAAGAGTTGCTGTTAAACACCCAAACCCAGTTCAATAATCAGTAATCAGTACAGTCTGTTCTATCTGTCGTTGGTCACGTACAGAATCTCTGTCACAAATGTCGCTCCAGTCTGATGAGAAATGATGTTGATTACTATAAGGCCATAAAAGAACATGCATGCTACCATTTAAGGCATGGTTTGATGTGATGGAGCAACTTACTGGCAATTAGAAGGCCATGACATATTAACTGTCTAGAAAGGGTGTGAAAACCCGCCTCAAACCTAACTAACTAGATGACTGCATGTCTTTAACGTGTACCATGCATCTCCTGAGCATGTGCCGAGCTCATGCACAGTGGCAGATACATCAAGAAGTGTCACTGATCTCAGATCAGAAATTAATGCTGAAAGGACAATAAAAGCTCATGTAGGCTCAGTCGGGGCAGCACTCCCTGCCGAGATCACAGATTCTTTGTGTCTGGGTACAGAATGTTCTATATGCCTGGCTAATATAATTTACTGTTGATTGCAAAGTCTCTCTGACCTTGAGTCTTTGGTTGTGGGGAACAGGGGAACATGGTCACATTGGGCCGTTACAGATGACACCTAAACTGGCGTTTCATGATAATTAACATAAACCAACCTAAACATTTATTAAGGTTATTTCAGAAAGCATCAGTTGTCATAAGGGCTGCAGTTCTCCATTTTACTGTCACGTCATCTCTGCCAATATTATGACAACCGATGTTTGCTGAAACAAGCCTTTATAAATATGTGTGTAGGCGCTATGTCAGATGTCATGAAAGGTTTGTGTACAGAAGCTGTGTGAATGGTGTTATTCTGTGTTTCTAAAATGTATTTATCGTTTGTCTTATATTAATCATTTATTACTAGTACCCTCTCCCCATCCATTTTAAAACAGATTTAGGTTTTGTGTAAAATTTCAATTTTGTATAAGGTTTCAGTTTTGTGAGAAAAATCAGGGTTGTGTAAAAAAAGATGTGTAAAATTACAAATTTGTGTAATATTTCAGTCGCATGTAAAATAAAAATCTTGTTTGAGATTTTAATAATGTGTAAGATTTTGATTTTGTGCAAAAGCTACATTTTGCGAAAAATGTCATTTTTTTCAGATTTGTGTCAAATTATTATTTTGTGTAAGGTTTCACTTTTGGGTAAAAGTTTCAAATTTGAATCTTGCTTTTTTCTATATTAATCCTTAAATATTCTATAGTTCTACACTCACAAGACGGTAGAATTTTCATACTCCATCGAAAATATCTAATTTCAATGATAACAAAAGTTGATAATATTATTAAACCTTCGTTTTATTTTGTTTATTTAGTTATTTGTTTGTCTTCTTGAGTTAGCCGTTCATCTAATGTTTGCATCTGCAGTGGATTGTTCAGTTTCAACCCCTCGATCGAAGGGCTCCAAGGCCCGTATCTGTCAGAGGCTCCTGGGCCCCAAAAGCCTGGACAGTAATCCACCCCTGAGCTCAAATGGAAAAAAATATATCAAAGAGTGGTTGATCTCTAGAGTGGTTTGGCCAAACTTCTGATTAAACCACAACTGCTTTCCCAGTGATTAGTGTTTGCTGAATATAAAGAGATAGCAGGTATTGTAGTTCGCTCCAAACAGCCTCCAGCGTTAACGTCTAATAGAGGCGTCTTCAACTGAAGTCTCAACTGAAGTCAGTCAGGCATTCTGTCGTCTCTGAGCCTGGCGTTCTCACCATCTGTAATTCTGGTGTTTCTGCATTGGACAGCTCTGATGTGCTTCCCAGGGCCCTGTGAGGAGGTCACAGTCTCAATACTAATCCTCTTTCGCCCCCTACTGACCAGATGCTTTCAAAACAAACCACCTCACTGGGACGGTTGTCGTTCACCTAGAGAGTCTGAGTGGCTCGCAAAAAAACTCCATTTCCTCCCCAGCTTAAGTCGTGGGGTCCCCCCAGCATCCCCAGCTAATCCATCAAAGACGGGGTCACTGGGAGGGCACAGTCCATCAGGCCCCTGACCATTTGCTTGATGAGCAGAGTGAAGGGGTTTTTATTCCCAACTGTGGCGGACAGTCATACGGAGTTTAGGTGTCACAGGTTTGGACGTCTTACAATGAGACAAATATAGATTTTTGTGTGTGTGTGTGTGTGTGTGTGTGTGTGTGTGTGTGTGTGTGTGTGTGTGTGTGTGTATTAATGGTGTATTAATGTCTTCTTTTATATATTCTAGTATGGTTAAATCATCAACCAACAAGACTCATACTGTCCTTAGCAATAGGTGGGACTTTTCATTGTCTAGTACTGTGATTCTCCCTCTGTCTGTCTGTCTGTCTGTCTGTCTGTCTGTCTGTCTGTCTGTCTGTCTGTCTGTCTGTCTATCTGTCTGTCTGTCTCCCTCTCTCTCTCTCACTCTCACTATCTCTCTCACTCTCTCTCTCTCTCTGACTGTTGTCCTGCCTGATGGCTCTGTGACATTGGTTATGTCCAACAGGACATCCTGGAACATTTCATAATTGTTGGAACCACTTTGTATGTTGATTATTGTCATTTTTAAATATATGTTCACATATTTTTTTGCATTGTGTAAACATTTCAGAATGACTAATTCACGGGGAAAGTATGTGTTTCTCTCCTTCCATCTTTGTATTCCTTTTCTGTGTCCCCTCTCTCTCATTTCTCTCTCTCTCTCTCTCTCTCTCTCTCTCTCATTCTCTCTCTCTCTCTTATTCTCTCTCTCTCTCTCGCATTCTCTCTCTCTCTCTCTTATTCTGTCACTTACTCATTCTCTCTCTCGCTGTCTCTCTCTCTCATTCTCTCTCTCTCTCTCTCTCACACACACACACTCTTTCTATCTCTTTCTCTCTCTCTCACACTCTCTCTCATTATCTCTCTTACATTCTTTCTCTCTCTCTCTCTCTCTCTCTCTCTCTCTCTCTCTCTCTCTCTCTCTCTTTCTCTCTCTCATTCTCTGTTTCTTACTCTCTCATTCTCTCAGTCTCTCTCCCCATCTTTCCATCACTCCCTGTCTTTCCTTGTAACACACACTCTCTCCCACTTTCACTACCTTTCACTCTCTTCACTTTCTATCTATCTCTCTCTGTCTTTCTCTCTCTCACTCTCCCTCTCTCTTTCATGCTCGGTCTATCCTTGTAACTCTTTCTTTCTTTCTCTCTCCCTCTTTCACCATCTTTCAATTGCTTCAATCTGTCCACTGCCTCTCTTTCTCTCCCTCTCTTTCTCTCTCTCTCTCTCTTCCTCTCTGTCTGTTGTCCTGCCTGATGGCTGTGTGACAGTGAGAGCGGAGGGCTTTTTTCTTCATGTCTGACTACTCTCTGTAATGACTGCAGATGGGAGATCCGCAGGGGGTCCGGGGGCCCAGGGGCCCTGTCATTGTCACTGAGGGGCCGCCATGACCTGCTTCCTCTCCCCGCTCTCATCCTCATCTGCTGTTCCCTCACCAAACCTTCATTCAGAAGGAGATTTGGGCAAATTGCATGTAACGTCAGTGCGCGCTCCGTGTGCCCGGGTTGGGCTTGGAGTCGGTTTAGAGGAAGACGAGGTTTGAGAAACGCGACGCAGCGAAGATCCATTTGTGCACTCATGTATTAGATTGTGTATAATTTTGGCGGTGGCGGTGTAGAGTGTGTGTGTAGGGGGCGGGGGAGGGGGGTTTATTTGTGGTGATCCTCCCCAGGGATGAGTCGTATTCCACGAGGATTAATGATGATATGCTTATTGACTGGAATTAATGTATCGCTCAGGCTGCTCGCGCATAGCTTTAATAAACACAGGCCGGCGTCTGTGTCTCGCTACAAGCTGTGTGTTCAAATGAGGATTAGCGGAATCAAATCCCGCTTTTAAAGAGATTTATAGCTGTGAACGTTGCCAGATTATTACAAATGCAAGTGTGAAAACAAACAAATTTGTGATTAGGGAAGATCTGAATAATTAACACTTAGCAAATGAGCTCTCTTGCAATATGTTGTGATTTAATGAGAGATAATGAGAGATTTCTTTAATAAAAAATGATGACGCCCTCTTATGGATGTCCTGGTTTTCTGTTCATGCTTTATAGTCTTTCAAAATCAGTGTGGGATGTTTTCATATGCATTTAAGTATAATTATTACAGGGGATTCTGGAGAAGTACATTTCACAACTTTGTATGTCCATTTTTGTCCTTTTTTATATTTTGTTTAATAATAACCTAGTGACAGCTGCCCTTTACATTGTGTAAGCATTTCAGAATGCTCAGACCAATGGAAATGGTCCAAAATGGCTTGGGTAGAAGTAAATAACTTCCATTGTAAGTTACAAATTTTGAAGATAAAAGGAAAAGGGAATTGGAGTAATCTTGTTTAACCTCTTTTCTCCGTCTCTATGTGGAACGTTTTCAAGTTGTTGGGAAAGCTTTGTTTACAAAGAGTTCTCTCAGGGTCTGAAGCTGTTTTGGGAGACGCTTCGCCAAAAGCATCAGAAGACTTTTGATCTGATGGCATTGGACACCGGACACCGCTGCTGTTTTAGCAGCTTGTGTGAGTGGATGAAGGGGCCTCCGTGTGTATATATGTGTGTGTGTTTGCGTGGAGGGTGCGTTTCTGTCCAAGGAGGGCTTCAGGTTGGGCCCCTGGCACCTGGGAACAGGGTTTGCTGTTCCCCAGCGAGGGTCCAGTAATGGGGGTGGGGGGGGGTGATTTTGGCCCCTGGGGAGCAGCTGTGAGAAGGCCGTCCTGGCCCACAACCGCAGGTCACGCTGATCATCCATCCAGAAACAGGCAGAGTTTGTCCCCTCAGCAAAAGGCCTCTGATCCCGGCCCTCAGCCTCTTTCAGCTCGGGCGCTTTGTTACAGCACGACAGGAGCATTTAAGGAGTCCCACTTAATTACACTGTGGCCTCTCACTGTTGCCCATTTGCTGTGTTTACCAAGTAGTCTGAAAAGAGGGGAAGAAGAACAGGTCCGTTTTTGTATCTAGTCAAGTCAAGTAAAGCTTTACTGTCATCCCAGGATTTACATTAAGTACACAGTGAGAAGAAATATCATCCTACTGGACCACAGTTGCAACATACAACTCCCCACAAGCTTTAAGATAAGAAAACAGAAGATAAGATAGTGTATCATTTTAAGAAGTACTAATTTGCTTCTTAATAGTCCCGCGGGTGAGAAATTTGTCTGGTCACAGCAGGTTTGTGGAAAGGAAGAAAATAGAAACAGTAAAACCTATAAAAATAAAAGCTGTACATTGTAACAGCATAAAATAAAAAGAACTGTACACTGTACACACAATTATGTAAAGATATAATTTAATATGTAAATATTTATGTATGTGCACAGTTATAGTTCATCTTGTAGGGAAAAAAAATTTCAGTTTCTCAGGTTTTATCTTTTATAGCTGCAAGTATTGAACTGAACAACTTTGCCTTCATTTTTAAGAACTGCTGACAATATTTCTCCTCATTTTCAAATAAAAAAAATGTTATTTAAACCATAATTTTAAAGGAAATGACAAAACATCAGAATAAGAGAAATGATGCAGCGATTACAGAACTTGAATAATCTTAAAGAAAACAAATCTCTCGATCTCTCTTAAACAAAATGGCAAATATTAACTTTGAGGAACTTCTAGTAGTGTTTCACCATCCGAATTGGTCTCATTGTGAGGGGAGAGGGTCGATTACAGCAGTGTTTTATACTTTTCCTCATTTGGAAATGAAATGGTGCATGGAATGGTTGTCAAAAAGAAGCTGATTTTAAAATACATTCAGCGATCATATTTTTCTAGAACTGTATGTATATGCGCATTTACTCCACCATTCTATTCCCCATTATATTGTCATTACAGGACCATTTATGGAAGCGTTCTATATTATTGATGTTCCTTACAGCTGCAGATCACATATATTATTTTTGCTTCTGATATAATTTGATATTTTTGTGGAAAGAAGTCAATACAAAGAGGTCTGTTTACGTATATATGTATATTAACATATTAAATGAATAATAAAACAAGTACAAAGTGCCGTGACTTATCACAGGACACATCACTGAATACCAAATTTTCTTTCATTTTTTTAATTAAAATTAATGATGTGGTATGTCAACACCATTCATTCTAATCCACACTGTCCTTACATTTCATTTTGAATTGACCTGTTTTGTGCTGTAACAAAAAACACCGTATTTCCATAATCCACCCATTGACCTATTCACATGTTTCAGCTTGGACTGCTAAAATACGAGGCAGTCAATCAGAATACACGTCACGAACATAGGTCTGTCTTAACAACAGCCTGTTTCATTCATTTATATCCATAAAATATAACGAGGCCTTGGAAAATAGCAATGCAAAAATGAATTAGGATGCTTTTTGTTACATAAAACCACACAGGTCCATAAAAGTCCTTGTATAGGCCTTGTACATTCAGCAAAAATAGCAATTCTGCATTCAAAGAAGTATGTTCTCTACAGAGAATGTGTCTTAAGTAACACTTTAATTAACAGAACATTAAATCTGAGAGGGCCAGATGTTGATCAACCTTATACAACGCTGTATACAAGATGAAACGAGACGAACATGTTAATGTGCATATCATTCAAAGAAGAGCAGATCAGCTTTACTGGAGAAAAACACCTCCCAGGCTTGAGAGTACATGAGGTTAAATTAATAATGTGACACATTAACAAGCCTGAAAGCCAGTCAGGCCTTGTCTCTAGCAGAAGAAAGCTCTTCACACGAGCCGGTCTGGGAAGTGCAGCGAGGCTGAGAGTTAGTGGACCAGTGTGAGTTTGTAAAGGGGAATTATGATCAGCAGCCGTAATCCAGTGTAACGTAAGAGAACTTAGCTCTGGTGATGAGCTGTGAAAGCCTCTCTGTGAATCAGGGAGAATTTCGAGGTTGAGTGCGTCAAAATCAAAGCTAATTTAGGACAGAGGTTCGCTGTCCTTTCATGCAGCTAATTGATATGATATTTTGTTTGAGTTTGAGTGGGAAAATGTGGTATTAATTAAATTAGGCTATTATACACGAGTGTGAATGTCTCAACATTCGATAATTAGTCTGTTTCTGCTCCGAGTTTGTTAATTTGATTAATTATCTTTTTAAAAGAACACTTGTATAATTGATAATGACAAGAAAAACAAGAAATATATAAGGGGAAAATGTAGAGGCAATTGTCAGGGTAGTACAATCCATTTTGGCTTCATTTCCCTCCAGATAATTAAAAATGGTATGTTATAATGATCTTTTCTTATAAAATATTTTTATATAATTTTCTTTAATATCTGGAAAACAATTAATGTAAAAAAAATCTGTAACATTATTTAAAGCCTCCCTAAACAGAGACTTCAACTAAATAAAAAGAATCCACTAAACAAATGGAATGTATTTGTTGAGAAAAATTGTCCACTATTGTGAATTTGTTGATTCAGAAAGTACGTAGGCCAACAATCAGGTGAGAGCAGGACTGTTTTATTTAAAGAAGAGGGATCTATCAATGTCTGATCTGTTTGTAGAAGTGTATCATGATACAAATAACGGAGATTTCTGAGGACCTTTAAAAAATGTGTTGATTTTCATCAGCTAGACAAGGTCACAAAAGCCTCTCTAGTGTCTGAGCTCCACCAATCCACAGGAAGACAGATTTCATATGACTGGAGGAACATCTAAGCAACTAAATGCCCCCCTCATGTTGACTAACATTGAGGTTCATAAGTCCTCCATCAGGAGAGCACTGAAGAACAATGCTGTGCGTGGCAGAGAAACGATAAAGCTGCTGCTCTTTAAAAAGCATGTGTCACTCATCTACAGTTTAAAGATCAAGTGGAAAAAACAAAAAATCTATTTTAAGCCAAAGCCAAACTTAATCTCTAATCTCTTAATCTATGAAACAAGCTCAAGTTTCATAGTGTGCATTTAGTGCAATAGACGCAAGATGCTGTGCAACTTACAGTACAGTGCAAACGAAGAATTATAAAGAGTAAGGTTTTATAGACATAAACTCAGTTTAAACATCAATTTCAATTCTGTAACTGATCAATTAAGAATGCACAAATATTCTCTTTTTGTGTTTGTGTTTTTTTTATTCTGACCAGCATGGTCAGTAAAAAATGGTTATTTTTCTTAGAATGGTTGTTTGTTGCTTATTTGACGGTCAGTCGGTCCCATCTGTGCTGGCACCCATCTGAAACCACTCTCTCTCTCTCATCTCTTTCCTCAGGGTTTCCAGTCAAATCCAAGCTTGCAGCAATGCAGGAGGACCAAGCGCGGCTGGAGACGAGGGGATTATTGGCCTCTGATGGAGAAGGACAAAGCAACACATCAGCAGAGTTCAAAACTACATTACTAAACCCGACCCCCATCTCTCCTCATCTCGCCTCTCACTGTATGGGATAGTTTCTAATACAGGGGATTAGGCCGTCCACAGGGGATAACAGACCCAGCATCTGCACAGAAGCAGGTCAAGAAAGACTCTGTCCTTTCCACTTGCTTAAAACCAACACAGATCACGAAGTCCACAGGAGTGGCGTCATTAATTTAACTCCTGCTGGGGAAACCAGTGCACCCAGATGTTTTTCTGAGTGTTTCCAGTCACCTCTGCCAAAATGCTTGAAGCAGTAACTGAGGGGTTAAGTCTAGAAGAGAATATTTTTAATTTATGAAGCACCGTTCTCAAACTGAAGGTTGCTTTATGAACAGATGTAGAACAAACAATCAGGGTTTAACAGACAATGGTAGACAAGACATTAAGCAAATTACATCGGCACAGATTACAGTAGCAAGAGACAACAAATAGAATCGAGTTAAAAGAAGAGGAACTGAGGGAAAGTTATGTTTTTAATTGGGTTTTGAAAGAAGCAAGAGATAAAATATTCTGAGGGAGGGAGAGGCACTAAAACGTCTACCAGCCATTGAAGACTTCGGGCAAACCAGGACTAGATGGACGCAAAGGACAAGTTGAGTAAATGAATGAAGTAAGGCAGTGTGAGGTAGTGTAGCGCAGAACCACAGAGAGCTTTACTTAATGAGAGTTAATGAGAATACAGTAAGAAATGGTAGGATGGTAAAGTTTGTGGAGAACAGTGAAAGATGCTGCTACGTGGAAGGGTTGACTAGAAAAAATTACGGCCTCTTGATTGGTTGTTTAGATCAGAGTGTATCAGTAAACTCTGATTTCAGTAAATATAACCGGTGTAAAGCAGTCTAGAATCGGTGTTTACCCTCAGAACATTTGTATGTGATGACAATTTTTAAAATCCCAGTAGTGCTTATTATTATTATTATTATTATTATTATTATTATTAAATGTTTTTAAATGACAATAACATGACACACGTGACACACGTGACACAAAGCTCAGGATGACATCTGACCCCTCGACCATCCCCTCAACTTCCATGTAAGGGGCTGTTTGGCTATATGATGACAATGTATCATTTATAGCTGCTCGTGTTCTAAGAACTACAGGTGTCTTGCAACTTGTTCTCCAATATATTTTACAACTTGAGCAGCAAAACAGAGAATTTCCTTCTTGAATCAGTCTAATGAAGGGGAAAAAGTTTAGCAGAGTCCTCTGTATATGAAAATAATACATACAAGTAAAGAGCAGGGATAATAATTACAGCATGTTGGAGGGAAACTTCGAGCTAACTGCACTTCTACACATAATGATGATATGTCTTCCCACATGTTATGCATTAATTAGATAGGTGCATCTCCGGCTGAGGGCTGACACAGCTATAAGGGGGCAAGTCCCCAAGTTAACCCCGCAGTGCAGTGCTGCTTAAATATAGCATCCTCATAACATGTAATTAGACCAGGCTCATCTCAAGATGAAGATACATCACATTTGCACAATTTTATTTGTAAATTTATTGTAGTTGTTGAGTTTGCACTTGTTGGAATGACCATAGAATATTATTACTGAAATGACCAGAAAATGCCATTGAAATACAAAATAAACAGCCACTTTAGTAGAAACACTTGTTTTGTAACCCATTTCCTGATGCAAAATAATCAGAATCAGTGTCACAAAGACAATATAAATTTGTATTAAAACTCTACAGAAAAATAATAAGAAATATACTATGTTATAAACACAAATACTGGGTATAAATACTATCAGTAGCTTTTAGTTAAACTGGTGGTACAAATTGTGGTTGTGTGTGTTATTGTATGTAACAGAGATCAGTAGTAGATCAGCAATATTGACATAAGAGGTGATATGTCACATGTAAGACGATATGTCGCACATATTGAAATGATCCCTCACCCAGTAGGAAAACTGCATGTGATAAACCTATTGTAAGCAAATTATAGTGAAATGTCTTCCTGAATCAGCCTATGCAGTAAAGTTAAATTATTTAAATTAAAGAGAAATTAGGAAAGGCTTAACTAAGGTAATAAAACATAGGAAAAAAATATTCCCACTAATTAAATATTACAACCATAAGATGTACAATCAGAGGTAGTATGAAGCCCTTCTGTTGAGATCTTTTCATATGAAATAAATTTTCTTAGAACAGGGAACAGGGACAAGATAGTTAAGTTGTAGCCAGGCTCCCATTTCAATTAGATAATAGAACATAAAATGTAAATGTGCCGTCATGGTCACAACAAGTCAATCGAGAAACTGAAGTCATAACAACAAGATAAAGCAGGGAAGTGAGATAGTTAACACTTAGAACACAATAAATGTTAACTTGTCATTATAGGCCATTACATTGAAGATCCCCCAATTTGTGTCATTGCCTGAGGTGTCAGACGTCATGCTGAGCTTTGTTTGATGTTCCTGTATCATGTAGAACCAAAGTTACTGTAATTAAAAAAAAAACATGTAAGAATAATAAAAAACACTACTGGAGTCACTCACAAATGACTATAAAGAACAAAAATTAACACATTTCTTTTATTTTAGATCTTTCAGGACAGTCATGCCCACAAGATAACCCGCAGAGGGAGGGTCTCCTGAAAGAACAGGGATAGTCTTACAGTGATTAAGTTATAGTTACAGACTGTCATTAGTTACAGAGACAGTTTTACAGTCATTAGTTACAGAGACAGTCTTACAGTCATTAGTTACAGGGACAGTCT
>JBBPDE010000031.1:9295535-9315100 GCA_037974605.1 Nannopetersius ansorgii | reverse complement strand
AATCTATTCACAAAGTTGGGTTGGGAGCTGGGTCTATACTATGCAAGCTATGATGACTTTCACCTTGATATTTTAGCACGGATTTACTCTCTGTCTGTCTGTCTCTCTCTTTCTCTGGCTCTCTCTCGTTCGTGACTTTTCCTGATTAAAAAAATTTATCTATACCCACCTCTAATATATATATATATATATATCACCCCTCCTCTGAATCACTGCATAAATGCTAGATTTAACCTGTTAATGCATCCACTCACAACACTATGACTGCACACATTCGCATTAAGACAGTTATTTCTAATCATTTCTATTAGAACAGTTTTCAACTTGTACGCAAACGGGGAGGATAGTCTTGTTCCCCAGATACAAAACCACCCATCTCACCTACACACATCACTAGATGGACGAGGGAGTGTCTATGATGGAAAGTGCAAGCAATCAAACAGGTTATAAAAGTGATTAAATTAAACGTCATTACTAGGCAGTTAAAACACAAAAAGGGCAACAGTGATCTGTTCTATCTGAGGAATACGGATGTCTAATGAAGGTTTAGCGCAAAATCATGAAGAAAAAATGACCAAGAAGATCTGAGCTTTCACAGAATGTGAACTCATTCTTTAGTCAATGTTGCTCTTTATTCAAGTCTTAATTATGCTAATAGATGGTTTATAAGATGCTTGGAAGCTATTTAGCTTCCATATGTATTTTAAACCATTCATGAACTCTGGAACTGGATATCAAACATGATTTTGATAAATCAAAACACCCACAGGAACACTTGGAACAGTCCAATCGTCAGAGAGATTCATTTGCATATTGTAGCCTTCTGCCGTGTGAGAATTGCAAAAGCTAATATTGTAGTGAAGATTAACATACAGCACTGGTCTGGTTAATGAATTTTGAGAGATAATGGCCTCATCATACTGACAATTGCTTAATTGAAGGATGTGGCGATGAGATGAAAGAACCATGCGTGTGCTTCACAAGCTGGCTGTGCCGTAAGAACATGTCCAGATAACTGGCTCTTCTGAAGCTGCTTTAATAAAGGCCTTTCAGTCTGTAGCATCTGCACTTAATTCCAACTACAAGCCATCAAACAAACAAATGCAGATCCCAGCTTAAGATTTTTTTTAATAAACAATGTTAAACCCTGAACTAGACGCATTTCCACGAGAAAAAGCGCTGTATGGTTGCATGGCTACTGTAAAAACAGCATTCGGAGACACACAAACATTTTTTTGGAAACAAAATCTACTCGCGCCGTGTATTCAAACCAGACATCTCCGGATTCTCTTCACTCAGTGGCCCATGCTCCAACACTGGCTCTTACCAAGCCATTTATGGTTAAGGACGGCAAAACATGAAGCCGCATTCACGAGATGACTACTTTGATTAAGCCAGAACAGTGACCCCCGTCTTTGTTTATAACGGATCTGTTATAAAGGATCTGTTATATCTGTTGGGGGGGGGGGTTAAAGGACACGGTACCTTACTCAAGGGAACCACAGAGGTGCCACTTGGGACTCGAACCCACAACCTTCTGATCACAGGGCAAAATCCCTAACCACTAGTCCCCCAGAAAAAAAAATTAATAAAATAGTAAAAAGAGTAAAAACACTCTTTGCTCTCAAAAGCAACCAGCCTTTTAAAAAGCCTCAGTTCAGAACAGCTAAGCAGCTCCTTCAAAGCCAAGCCACCAGCCTTATTTTAGACAAACATAGCTAGAAGTCAGCAGAGCATGGCGTGGGCTTGCTGTGTCTAACTGTGTCACGATGCTCGTGGTGGGGGGAGAAAAAAAAAACAGATCAGCTAAAATATGGAGTAGAAAAATCACTAAAAGGTAGATGAAAGGTTTTTAGCAGCTACAAAGCACTAGACTACAAACCTCACTCCACAGGGAATATTCAAAAATTCAAAAGCTCAACTCCTTCCGCTGACAGCCCTGTAGTTGAGGATGCTCTTTATTATTAAGATGCTGGACAGTTCTTTCTGCAATGTCAGAAAATAAGCATTTTTTGGTTTGTTAAGGTAAAACTTTCTTTGAGGAACGTTCCTGGAACCTTGGGAAGGTTCTTCACATGAACAAGGCTCTTTATGAGGCAGATCTCTTCAGCCAGGAAAAATGCATCATCTATGGCCTCGCTCAAAGAACCCTTTGTGGTTTCTTTTTTTGTTAACAGAGTATTTTTGATGGGTCTTGGTAACAAAGGTCCTGCTGCTACTTTAACTTCCTCTCTTTCATTTATAGTCCTCAACCGGGAAGGATAAACATAATGACTCACTCTGTTCTGCTGTTAGATCAGCCATAATTCAGTGTTGCTCTGGTGGAAGTCACTGCTCGAGTGTTTCAGACTCAGGAAGGTTTGGACAAGTCCATCAACTCCAGAGCAACACCAGTCTAACAGAAGAGCCTGTGAGGCATAAGGCCTTCCTCATCAATGGGTTCCCAGTGGTAGAGGGGGGGGGGGAACTGAACTGTGCAGTGAATTTGTGATTTGTTCCACAATCTTGAAAGAAGCAGTTTATACACGTTTCTCCTTTAACCCAAATGTAGTAACTCAGCCCATGTTCAGTGGAAGAAGTTTCCTGCTTTAGGTTGAACTAAAGACATTTTAAAAACACTTTCAAGTGTTAAAAACTGTTTCAGAAGCAGCTATTTTACAATTGATTTACCTACAGGAATACTATTCAACTTATTTATTTTACTTGTGTTCCACTGGTACTTTTCTTTCTTTCTCAGAGCGTCATACCCCCCCCCCCCCTTCTTTATTTCTCTCCCTCTTCTCTGTCTCTCTTTCTTTCTTACTATCCTCTCTCTCTATCCATCTCTCCCTCACTCACCATCATTTTTCACGAACTCTCTCTGTCTCTCTCACTCTCCCTCTCTCTCTGTCTCTCTCTCTCGAACTGATGCTTGAACTGCATTAATGCAATATTGAATACCAGCATATATAAAACCACACACTCATCTCAACCTGTGTGCTCTGACACCATATGACCTGCAGTCATCCATATGCTCAGGCACAAAAGGTGGAGGCCACGGTTATTATCCAGCTCATGCAATTCTGTCCATTTGAACCAAACGCATCAGAGACCAGCATCAAAGAAGCGAGAGGAGGACTCACCAGGGTGCCCCATATATCCTGAAGCCCTTGACCATGACCTCCGAGTCCTGCAGGTAGATGCAGTTCGCAAGGAGCGACTGAACATTATCAAAGTCCTCGGGCCGCAGCTTGGAGACAGAGGGGAAGCGGTAGTAGTCCTGCTTGACCAGTTCAGACATGAAGTCCTTATCAAAGGTCAGCTCATGGTTCCCGGCGATGACCACCTTGAACTCGTAAGGGAGCGAACCTTCAGATGGACAAAGCAAACGGTTGTGACTGTATTAGCAATTTATTTATTCAATCACTTTCCACCGATTCTGCACTGATTTATAGTTTTATATTTTTTCAGTTAACTATTCCATTTCATTTTTTAAATGAATTTAATAGTTTGCAATTATAATAGAGCTACATAAAATTTAACCCCCAGTCCTTTTACACTGTAGGGACGAATGTATTGGAACAAGTTTTTCAGTGTTTGGGCTGGGCCCCTTACTTCCAGCTTAAAGCTTCAGCAGACCAAGACATTCTGGACAGCACCATGCCAACTTTATGGACCCAATTTGGGGAGGAACCTTTTCTATTCCAGCATGACTGTGTCCCAGTGCACAAAGCGAACTCCATAAAGACATGACTGGAGGAGTTCAGTGAGGAAGAACATGACTGGTCTACACAGAGCCCTGACCTCAACACCATCCAGCACCTTTAGATGAACTGGAACGGAGGTTGTGATCCAGACCTTATCTGTGTCCGACCTGTCAAATGCTACAGAGTGAATGGACAAATTCCCACAGAAACTCCAGAATCTTGGGGAAAGCCTTCCAAGAAGAGTGGAAGCTGTTATCGCGGCAAAGGGTCTATGGATTTGAATGCAGTGTCATTATACCTGCTGGTGTAATGGCCAGGCGTCCCAATACTTCTGTCCATATAGTGTGTACGGAAACTAATGTAAGTAAAGCCAATACCTTTACAGTTCATCATCAGCAACTCACACTAAAGTTACAAAAAAGTGTCTTAAGTGGGACTCCTTTAGAACAGGCACATATACATCAGTTTTAAAAGTATGGAAACGAAAGCCGGGTTAATTCCCTGGGATAAAATCAGGCTAGAATACTACAAGTATTTTGGTACACAAAATATTTTGGTACATAAAAAGGCTTTATAGTCTCTTTAGAATTGAATTGCTGAAGTAGCTTACAGTCTTTAAAAAGTTATGTGCTGCTTGTATTCAATGAAGTCAAATTTTATCATTTGGTCTTTTTTTAAAAACTGATTCTTAGAAAAATAGGAGCAATTGATGAATAATATATCTGGTAGAAAAAACCCTTCACACAGTACATGGCACCTCAGACACAATAATTAAACAGAATTAAGTACACTGTTGATCAACGACTGCTTTGTTTTGTTTTCAGTTAGAACCATGTGAAATAGCATCAACACATTATCCTCAAGTGAGTGAAGGGAACTGAAACAGCTGGGCGACGCATGTGCTGTATAAAGGTAAAGTATTAGAACAGGTAAAGATGAGACCTGGGGAACTATGTGATCACTCACAGAATTGGAGGAAATGAGTGGTTCAGCATCCAGCCAGTACAACTGAAGAAGTATTAGCCAGATTTGCACCTTTGGCCTCTGAAGTTAGTTCTAACGTTTAACGCTCAAAACACAAATTAGTGCATTCCTTTAAATCCGTCTAAGCTGTGTAGCAATCAAGCATTTCAAGCAGCACAGCTCTAATCATTAAATAAGGGTCCAAATATCAGATATTCCAGCTGAATGCTGTCGGGTTTTCGTGCTAAACATCATGTGAGCCACAGAAATGCGCCAAAATCTCTCCAAATAACTACAGACGTCACAAAGCTAGTGTTGAAATAAAGCTTCGATACAATGGGACTTAATCTGAGACTTTGTTTACAGAAAATGAACACAAAAACATTATACAGCTCTGGGGGAAAAAAAGAGACACTGCAAAAACGTTCAGTTTATCTTTTACAGCTGCAAATATTGAACTGAACAGCTTTGCCTTCGTTTTTAAGAACTGCTGACAATATTTCTCCTCATTTTCAAATAAAAATATTGTTCTTTAAAGTATCATTTTAAAGGAAATGACAAAACACAGATATAAAAGAAACGATACAGTGTTTACAGAACTTTAATAATTCAGAGAAAACATTGTTCGTTTTAAACAAAATGGCAATAATGAGCTTTGAGGAACTTCTAGTAGTGTTTCACCATCCAACTGGTCTCACTGTAAGAGGAGAGAGTTGATTACAGCAGTGTTTTATACTTTTCCTCTTTAAATAAGATGTGATTCAGCTGATCAGTACTCAGTCCCTCATAAAGCAGAATGAGGCGTTTGTGTAGGACTTTAACAGACACTGGACTGGAATGGTTTCACACTCAGAGAGATGCTAATTTCAAAATAAACTGCAGTGCTCTCATATATTTTTCCAGAGCTGTAGATTCAGAAAAATGAATCTGGTTCTGGTTTGACATGATGCTCTCCAGTACAGCAGTTGATCACGGCAGCTACAAGTTACATACACAGCATCCTATACATGTGGAAAAAGAACCTCAGTATTGAAGGCGTGTACCTGGAACCAACATCATCTCGGTTGAAACTGACGTCTCGGCATGTAAGTGCTGACTTATTGAAATCATGCAACACTCTCCGAACTGCTGAATGTGAAGAAACATTTACTCAAGATAACAGAGGGGAAGACTCTCCATGCACAAAGAAATCACTTAAAGGGGAAATATTATGCAAAACTCAATTTAAAAAAAAGTTATCTATATAAAACATGTTCATGAAGTTCTTTGCACAAAAGCACTTACGCCAAGACTCACCAGCTTTATTCTTCACAGTTTCAGGCCCTTTCAAAATGAGCTGTTCGGATCGCACCCTTATTCTGACTTCAGGATGGGAAACTTTGCACAGAACCGCCCCTCACCTGTTAAGCCCCACCCACTAGATCAGTCGAAGAGCCGCCATTTTTGTCTGCTGGTTTTACGAGCACGCATAAGACACAGAATGCTGCGTCACTGTCTACAGGCAAAGGCAAGTCACTCATGAAGTGTTGTGTTCCACGAACATATAGGGCTGGATTTCGCCTCTGTTTTCTTCCTTTTTCACATGTGTCAAGTGTCCCAATACTTTTGTCCATCTAGTGTATTTCTCACTCTTACTCCCCTAATTGTTCTTCCTCAGCAGCTCTGGTACAGCAGAACCCACCTGAGCTCTAAGGCTCACTGCATCTCAGCAAGAGAATAAACATGTATCATTTCAGGTCACCTTACCAAGCACAGGCCTGATTTTCCCTGGGTGTATCCTGTTACAGACTGTGTGTGAGGCTGCAGGTTGGGAAAACCTAAAAATAAAAAGGGTCAGCAGGTCCTCACCTAACCAGTCATTAAACTTCTTCACCTCCGACGGCAGGCCCAGCTCGGTGAAGTCGCCCGTGTGGAGCAATACGTCGCCATACGGCATCTGGATGCCATCTGTCCTCGAGTGCGTGTCCGAGACGCAGACAAAACGTGTGTGACCCGCCGGCTTTGGAGCGTCGTAGGGAATGGGTTCCACCCTGAGGAGAATTACAGGGAGTTAAGATCAGATTTTCATCATCATCATCATAATCATCTTACAGGCTAATATACAGCTCTGGAAAAAAAGAGACACTGCAGTTTATTTTGAAATATGAGTATAAAACACTGCTGTAATCGACTCTCTCCTCTCACAGTGAGACCAGTTGGATGGTGAAACACTACTAGAAGTTCCTCAAAGCTCATTATTGCCATTTTGTTTAAGAGAGAACGAGAGATTTGTTTTCTTTGAATTATTCAGGTTCTGTAAACACTGCATCATTTCTCTTATTCTGATGTTTTGTCATTTCCTTTAAATTCATGCTTTAAAAAACAGTATTTTTATTTGGAAATGGAGAAATATTGTCAGCAGTTGTTAAAAACGAAGGCAACATTTGTTCAGTTCAGTACTTGTAGATAAAACCTGAGCTGTACACTAACATGAAATCAAATTATACTTCTTATTCAGTAATATTATCCAGGTAATTAGGGCAGATTTAATCATTATAGTGACAAATGATGTCACAAGTTCACAATATGCCTTTATTGTGAATACTGTCAGGACTGAAAACACCCCGACTGACTGCATCGGCCATTACAGTAAGACTATAATTAGCCCTAATTACTTTATTTCAGGGCAGAAAAGTGCTGAATATAAATCATATACTATGTGATGGGGTGGTTGGTTAGAGTAGTGGATAACATCACTGCCTTCCAAGCAGGAGTGTGAGGTTTGTTCACAACGGTTAACCAAGAGTCTTTGGGCAAGACTCCGAACCTTACATTTATCTACAAAAAGCCGCTTCGGAAAAAGAGATTCTGCCAATGTAACATTTCAAAATATCAACACTGGTAACTCCCCAGACGTCAGAAATAATAAACATTGCGACATGCACTATGAAACGTATCGAGATATCTTTGCCATAATCGCCCAGTCCCGTGACAGCCACTAGAAGTATAAAACTATATTTTCATTAAAAGCTTTCAAAATAATGAAACCGAGGCATTACAGCACAGTGAAGATGATGATCTTGTATTGTACTCCCCACAGAGGGGTTCCATTTTTTTATGCTGGGAAAAATAATCAATACTGCAATGTGATTCAAGTCAAGTCCCATTTTATACAGGAGAGCTGGAGTCTATGAGGGCAAACTTAGCTTCTTATGTTTACACGACATTAAAACTGCAATGTAAAGACCAAAGGCAAAGAGATGCTGACCTGTCAAAGCATAAGGACTTTGATCAGTAGGTAAAGGTGTGTTCAGTCTCATGTTCCTACCAACAAAACGAGCCTCAAGCCCAGGTTCAGACCTGCCGTGCTGCCAGAATTCACAGAAGAAAAAAAAAAAAACAGCCATGCTTTCACCAGGTCAGCCTGCCTTTATTATACCGGATATCAAGTAAATGTAAGGTCACTTCATGGCCTTCATACGATATGAAGTGATGCTGTATGGTACATTTAATCTGTTCCCACTTTATTCACACCAGATAGTCAAAAAAACGAAGAGTCACGTGTTTTCTTTTCAAATGGGACAATTCAAACAGCCCATAATGACACAAAATAAAATCTTACTACTATAAAGTACGTCAAAGTTCAGAACATTTCTCCTTTCTATATTCTTCTATAAGTTTTCCACGACAGGTTTAAAGTATTTTCTTATGGTGCCACTTTATGGCCTCGATACAGTATGAAGTGATGCTTTATATTGTATATTTCATCCACAACTGCTTTATCACAACAGTTTGTCACTGAAAAGTCATAAATTCACACTTTCTATGGATAGGGCAATACAAAAGGCCCACAGTTAAATAAAATCAGGTCTAACTTCAATAATGAACATCAAAGTTCCGAACATTATTCCTTTCTCCGATAAAATTCGTACTACAGGTGTATGAGGTTCGTTGTGGTGCTGCTTTATGGCCTGGATCGTTTTAAAGTGACACAAAATGGTACATTTGATCCGTATCTTCTTTATTCACACCAGACAGTCACAATCAGTGGAGTTTTAAACCCACTTTTCCCACTAACAGCCCAACATTAAAATCTTCCTACATTAATGATCATCAGTACATTCGTATTTTGTCATATAAAATTATCACTACAGGTGTGTAAGGTTTTGTTACGGCGCCAATGACGGCACATTCAGATCCCCTTCGCATCCCCCCCTCCCCGGTTCTTTCCATAAAGGGCTTTTCTTTCCATTCAAAGCCAGGTTGCTATGTGCTACTACAAACGCTTTATCAAAAACGCCGCGCTTTTTGACATCTCTCTCTGTCTCCCTTGTTCTCCTGAGCCTTTAATTGTGCAGTGGGGTCCCACTGGAGGCTGTGGAGGTCTGGGCTAATCAGCCTGCTCCATTCTTCTCCATCCCAACGCCCCTCATTAGACCATCATCAGCATCAGTCAATAGCCACCTCACTGAAAGCTGAGCTCTGCCCCGCAGGTCAAAGAGCCATTGTTAAAGGGCTAATCAACTGAACCAACCTTTGACCCTCCCCTGGTTAATAAGTACAGGAACACGGCGGCGGCCTTCTGCCACACATGCCCAAACATCTTCATTATCGTTAGGGAGGACAATGGGCACAAAAGGTGGATCTCAACGTCTTGAGTTCTGGTGCTGTACCAGGAGATGTAATGGGGTGCGCTTTTACAGACAAAAGGCGGATAAAATTTAAAGCAGATTGTATTATTTATTTATAGAACTTCACATTCAGCGCAGCCAGGTTCGCCTCCTGAGGGTAAATCTCTGGGCCTAGGCTTCATCTACCATTCAGGACATATGAAATTTAAAACACACAGAAATTAATTCAGCTCTATTGAAAATAGGCAGAAATTCAGTACAGAAAATCCCAGTATCGTCAGTTTTCCAATAAACTGAACTACAAGCAGTTATTAGTTATCGATGAACAGCTAGACAGTCAGAGAGAAAGACAGACAGACCGATGGATGGATAGATAGACAGACAGACTGATCAATCAATGGATGAATGTACGGATAGATGGCAGATGGATGAATGAATAAATGGAAGGACAGATAGATACACAGATGGATGGATAGACAGATACAGTAATAGACAGACAGACATACAGATTAGCCCAATAACTCCACCTAAAGCTCCACCTCTTTCAGTGACAATGACAAACAAACCCCAGCAGGATTCAGGGGCTGGCAGGTGGACGTCACAAAAGCAGCCAGATGTCTGCTCTGGACCGTCCCTTCAATCAATGGAATCAATCAGGTCAACCTGCCAATTCCAGAAACCCCTCAGAAGGGCCCGGCTGAGGACGCGAGGGGCACTCACATGTGTACGTGCGGGGGCTGGAAACGGCTCTGGTTGATATTGTAGTGAGTGAAGGCCTGGGTGGGATTGGAGCTGTACTCGTCCACAGAGATGGTCACCTTCCCCTGGGAGGAGCCTTTGCGCGCCATGGCTCCGCTGGCTGGGGCATGGGCAGGTCAGTACGCAGCAGGTCCGTCCGGCGATGTAGGCATCCTCCAACACCCGCCGCTATCGCCTCACCGGAGCCCCCCGCTCACCTGCACAGACACAAACAGCCATTAGTCATTAGATGGATATTACTATTATATAATATTATACATACATACACACACACGTACGTGCATGTATATATTTATACATCCATTTATACACACACACACACACACTATACATACACACACACAGACATACACTATATGTATACACACACATACTCCAATTTTAACCCCGTGCAATGTTTCATGTCTAAATAAATATATACATATTTTCTGCTTCACA
The DNA here is from genome assembly GCA_037974605.1 of Nannopetersius ansorgii. Lineage (NCBI taxonomy): Eukaryota > Metazoa > Chordata > Actinopteri > Characiformes > Alestidae > Nannopetersius > Nannopetersius ansorgii. Next base: position 9,304,644 of record JBBPDE010000031.1, on the reverse strand, counting down.
TTAAATAACGTTTTTTCTAACAGTTTTTCTAAACAACTGGGCAAACTGAAAGGAGAATGTTGTGCTTCCAATGCCTGGTACACATTTTGTTCAGTGTCCACTGGGGTCAGCGTTTAAAACGTGATGGACATTTTTCCACATTTGTTTTTGTTGTTCTGGATGATGCCGACGACGCATTAATATGCAATTTTAAAATCTTCACTAAAGTAGGGATACACACATCACGCTGTTTCTTGATTCCAGTGAGTGAACCCCAAGAATTGATCTGATATCAGTGCTGTTTTCCTTCTGAATTTAAAATCTGTGCAGAAAGTGCTTGGGATCATTCTTTTAAGCGTAACCTGAACTTATGCATCACTTCCGACCTCCGAAAGAGAAAAATAAGAAGCAAAGGAAGAAATGTAGCGCAAGAGTACGCTGTACTGTTACTACTTTATAACGTTTGTGCTAAAGAAACAACCACATGTGGATCCAATCCCGTCTGGAGAACATCTCGGCTTAAAAAGGTCAGTACTGATACAGACACTCAGATCGGATCGTCTCTAACAAAGTGACCTTTCTCGAAAGAGTCAGTTACGCAGGTTTTAAGACTAAAATAAAACAAGTCCAGCATGAGAAGAGGTAGACACACTCCAATTAGACGGTCTTCACTTTGGCATAACACATAAGAAATAACATTTTACACACATTTGATTTGGTTGTTTTGCATTATTGAGGGTAATATGCAATTAAATCATTTTCAATAAACACCCCTCTGCTTTAGAGCCATATCTGAACATAATCAGACCTGTAGGAGTATGCGGACCATTGCGACAGGGAAAACGTAGGGAACGACAGGGAAACATATTTTTCAATAAGAACAATATTTCCCACATTGTGGGGGCATTACATGATTTTCCCTGCACTGTGGGGGCTTTATTACATGTATATCTTATTGAAACAGCACTACTGAGGTTGCCAACAAAAAAATATGAAGTTCGTAACACATAAACCTGAATAGGGATTCAAATTTCAATCATTATTTACAGGAAGTTTGGTCAAATTGACCCCAAGAATAAATTATGTTAATAAATCTGATCCAATGAATAAAGTATGGCAGTAAATCTGAACATCAGATGAGGGTTAAAGCCCTGTGAGAGATGGTGATCTGCTCTGAAGAGCCTCTGTCTGAAGGTCCTGCAGCCCAAGTCTTTGCTATAGTAAACATTTACCTGCCAATAAAGGAATGGAGACTCACAATGAAGCTTCTGTGTGAGCGTGTGCATGTGTGTGTGCACCCCTGGCCTATATTTAATCGTTTTTCTTTTTTTGCTTTGGTAGGTCACTGGTTCATAAATCTTCAGAGGGAGCCATTTGCAGCAGGTCTGTCTAACCTTTCGACACAAACTTGAACTCTGCCCTGAGAGGGAGCTCTGGGAGAGAAAGAAAAGAGACCCAACTCTCCAGGACCTTCAGACCGAGCTCCAGGCTTCATAATGTTCCACCAACAGAAAGCTAGCGTTGGTGTATTTGTTGGTTTGGTTTTTTTTTTTTTTGATCATTCAGGTTCTGCAAAAAAAAACTGCCCTGCTCAGGCTACGGAGGTGCAGGAAGGTCAAAAAACAATATCACAGAAACAGCACTGTTTCTGACCCAAGACACGCTACAGTGTACATTAAAGCGACTTTAGATTAAAAGAAACAAGAGCAAGAATTTTTAAACGTCTTCGCTATAGTGTTGCAGCCCCGCGTGCGCTGGTTCGATGAATGGAATTTCAAAGCAAAAATCAAAAATAATAACGTGAAAAATAAGGATCCCAGCTCGCTCCTGACACGCAGGGCAGACGCGAACTCACCTCTTTTGTGCCTCCTTCTCTTCCTTTCTCCCCCAGAGACGTTTTTGGCTGTTTTTCCTCCACGAAAAAAAACACAAACGACCTTTTTTAGCCCCGTTTTTTTTTTTTTGCTGGACCGGAGCACGGAGCACGGTGCACGCGCGCGATAGAGAGGGATAGAGGGATTCCTTGCACGGAGGAAAGGAGGAGGGAGGTCCGGAGAGGTGGAAAGGGCAAAAACCTTCGACCCCCGGGGGTCTCCGAGCTCTGCCGTGGAGCTGAAATGCGACAGACAGACGAGGAAGGAGGGAGAGGGAGCACAGACTCGATGTCGTAGGAGGAGGAGGAGGAGGAGGAGAGGGGAAAAAAAGAAAAGAGGAGGAGGAGGGGTCAGAGAGCAGTGGCCCGGCTGCTGCCATCACGCCCAGGTGGAGGAAGAAAAGTAAGGGGGAAACGCGTGTGGCTTTAAGGGGAGCTCGCCTGTGCATTACTAATGCACCCCAGGAGCCATGCAGTGCATTAAAAAGCGCCGTAATAGGAACAAAAGCACCGAGCTGCACGCGAACAGAGCCCTTCTTGGGCTCGTGGAAGGGTCACGTTGGACAAACTGGACGCGTGGTCCTGCTCAAAGGGGGCTTTCTCTTACATAACACTGCATCACCAGCATTCAAGCATTCCGCCACCCCACCAGCCCCATTTGACCCCAGTCTGTATCCATTATTGTGCTGTTCTTTTCTAGCCATCAACCTCCTAGGACTACAATTCCCAGCATGCATTGTGGTAAATGCCTCACTCAGCCATTGGGAATCCCCTCCCCAAAGGCAATAAAGAAATGGGGAGGTTGATAAGTAGCAATAATAATCATAATCTAGATTCCGTCGGCATTAATCAAGCAATACAATCAAAAACAGAACACCAGCCAGCCCTCCAGTAGCAGTTTTTTTTAAAGGAGGCCCCTCCCACCTTCAAGACATCATCAGAACGGGGGTTTCCAGAGTTTAATTAGGGAGATCAAGCTCTCATGGCTGTTGATGCATTGCTGTAAGAGGAAAGTGGGCACATTTATGGCAGATGAAGCACCGGGTAAATTTCTCAGGTTGGCTGCAGTGTCCTTTTAAAAAGAGTCAGATCATGGAAAATAGTCCTCGGGAAAACTGACTTACATTTTAAAATAATAGTTTTCTTTTTTAAATATTCAGAATTTATTGTTTTCTTTTCAGCAAAATAAGTGTTTGTAAACAAACATTTTTGTTTATAAACACTTATTGGCACAAAAAACAGCTTTACATGACGGTTTCAGCTCTGACTGCTTTTCACTGGGGCACAATACAGGCCAGCCAATCAGAACAGAGGTAATTTGCAAACTTCACTTTTAAAAGACATCCTAATGGATACTGAGAGGAGAGGGAGAATGCGTGTATAAATTTACATATGAATGAAATGGAACAAAAATCATTTTTACATGACTGTGTTCAAATTCTCAGTAGCCTTTAGGATGTCTTTAAAGAGTGGTGTATGTAAATAACCTCTGTTCTGATTGGCTGGCCTTTATTGTACCCCATTTAAACAGCAGTGAGGCCTGAAACACTCCTTATAACCTCAACAGGAGTGGGCGGAGCTAAAATACAGTAGGCTGAATAGGTGGATAGATTAGAATAATTGCCCCTTGTGACATTACAAAAGAAAAAAGAAATCATAAATGGACTGGATGGAGTAGAAAGTGGTTCATTTTGATACTTGAACATTGTTTACTTCCTTTTATTTCAGAAAAGGCATGAGAACAGTCCTTTAAATTACCATTTATCTACACAAAAGCACATTAAGCTGTTTTATGCATTTTTAATTCAATGTTTTAATTCTCATGGTCTGTTACGATGTACATTTTGCCAAAATAAAATAGCAAAAAACATTGTTATTGCTTTTAATACTAGAATTCTCAATGCCAGGAAATGGTTTGGGAGAAAAATGGCTAAAATAGTACCTTAATGCAAACGTCTCACAGACACACACACATACATGCATATGACTGACTCAGGCAATCATTTACTTCCATAGGGCCTCGGTTGTCATTATTGATGTGAGGTGTGTGTGTGTGTGTGTGTGTGTGTGTGTGTGTGTGTGTGTGTGTGTGTGTGTGTGTGTGAGGGAGGCAGAGGCAGAGAGGAGAGGTATTCTTTGAGGAACAGAGGGTGATGGAGGCTGGGAAGACACACTGACAGAAGGTTTCACTTCCATGGCAACCAGGCGGCAGTGTGTTTCATGCCTTCTGTCTGAAAGCTTTGTAGAGGAGAGTGTGGCACCATCAGCTCTGCGTTCTTCCCCTGCTGCTGAAAGGGGGAGCATCACTTAGACGCGGCTGCCTGCCTCTCCAGGAGCAGCGATGGGGAAACTGCAGCAGGAGGACTGTCATTATTTCAGTTTTCTTTTGGCTTTCCAACAATAAGAACGAAGCCCATGTTCATAAAGAACCCTGCGCTGAACCAGAATCACATTTTCCACCATTTCCACTGACCCGAATCACAAAACAGAGCCTAGATCAGCACACTCACTCTGGGATGCTTCAACAGAAGCGGCTGCGTTTAAGAATTTAGCCCAGTATACAATATTTTATTAAACATAAAACACCTCTGAGTGTTTCTTTCACCAGAAAACGTCACGACTCACAAGCTAAGACCTCCAAGTCCTGCTTCTATATTTACTTTTATAAAAGCAAAAGACACTTCATGTGACAGACAATCGCCTTTTTGTGTCCCCGTGTCCTCGCGCGGCCTTTAAAATCACTTCAGGGCAGAAAAGAGAGAGAAAGGAAGCCGTGATGTGACAGCAGAAAAGATGCTGAAGTGAAATGTGAAAAGTCAGAGCGAGATGAGTCACGGAAGCGGCCCTAAAAAAAAGGCCCACGGAAAGTTTGCAGAGTGTACAGTACCATCCACTCCATTGACCAGATGGCCATGGATTGACCTTCAAAGTAATGATTAAGAGAACAGATCCATAATCCAAAGGAGATGAATCAATACACCCTAATTCCACAGAATGCACCGTGGCCAGGCGCTCTCAGGAGAGGACTCTCGCCCCCGGCTGACCCCTGCGGTGACGCAACAGTTGCAGAAACCTGGCTGGGTCCAGATGGGGTAAATAACGAGGAAGCAAACAGGTACTTCATTTACTAGCTTAGTGCTGATGAGTGTGAATTTGGGCCAACTGTCCTCTTCTGTAGTGGTGATTAAATAAATGTGATAATGTGGGTTTCTTATGGTCACTATGGTATTTATCCACTCTGCTCTGACCTGGTGATTAAACTGTACTATTCTGTTATTCTGTATTAGTGTCTAAAAACGTGTGAATTTAGACCCATTGTATGGCTTCTGGTGACTAAATAAATGGGAATAAATGTGGATTCCTTATAGTCACTACAGCATTTATCCTGTCCGCTCGATACTGGGGATTAAATACATGTGAATTTGAACCATTTGTAATTCTCTGATCTGGTGATTAAACGAGAATTTGTACTAATTGCACTGTTCTATACTGATTAAATAAATGTGAAATTGGACCAGCTGCGCTGAGTTTTGTTGTATTTTTTCCATTTATAAATGGAATTTTGTGTCAAATTTGTGTACATTTTTTTTCTCACAGCCACTTTCCAAACTCTTATCATCTTTTGTAATTAAACAAGCCTTTGTGACTTTAAGCCTGATATATGTAAATGACCTCTGTTCTGATTGGCTGTCCCGTGTTGCACCTCATTCAAAAGCAGTCTGGTCTGAAACACTCCCTGTAACTCCAGTATGAATGGACTGAGCTGAACTGCTGTGGGCTGAGTAGGTGGGTTTATGGAAATGAGCTGCATTGTGTACTAGTTCAGTTTGGTTCGGCGTGAAATGAGCCCCTTTGAAGAAACAGTGATTTGTGACATCACAAAAATACTGAATTCCACACAGACGGTTTTTGCAGTTTTCTTTTGGTGAATAGTCTGGATAGTGAGTGCTGTAAATAAATGATGTGACACAACATTGATGTGAACTCTTTTATGTGAGGAAAAAGAATTTTCAATGATATGGACCCTTTAAGTGCATCTACTCACCGATCACTATGAGCTTCACCCACCCTATAGGACCAATATATATCTATCTGCTGCCCTTCTGTTGCTGCACAGTCCTTACACCCAACAATCCTGCCTGCCAGGAACAGCAGGGTGGCCGGAAACTGACGACTGATAAAGGGCTAGAGATGATTAACGCAAACTTTGCATCAACAGATGGGCTTCAGCATCTATTTGTACACCAACAGGGAGCCACAAGAGAGCGGTTTCTTAGAGTCACTGTGGTGTTCAGCCACTATGTTGTCCACTCCCAGAACGAGCTGCCCCTCAGGATCAGATCTGCACCAACTGGAGCTTTCAAAAGCTGCTAAAACTACACTGTTCTCTCCATTCTTTCAAATATCTGCACTTGAATTGCACTTTTAATCTTCTTTTATTGATTTTCTATGCATGGTGTTTGTCCACTCTGCTGTCTCCGCTGGAACCAACTGGCCATCAGTGTCAGATCGGCCGCTAAAACTGCACTGTACTTTTAATCTTCTGTCATTTATTTGATGTATTCTTATTACATTGTCCTATATTTGTGCTTAATATTTTCCTGTAAATCACACTGAATGACCTTTGTGTATGATAAGTCTTGATTGAAGGTCACTGAAAGTTATGACTTGTATCTGTGGTTTAATTAGTATCTGATTTATATTAGTCTTATAGTCCTGGTAGAAGATTTTGGAGCTTTGTAAGAAAAAAAAAAGAAAAGAAAGAAATGGCAGCAATAATTTACTGTGACCTGAATGTATCATCACACAGGAGCAAAATATAAACCAGGCTACAGATGCTGTATGATAGGACGGAAATATAAATGAGTAATTCTTACCCCTGAAAGATGCACATCTGAGGCAAATATAGAACCCAACAGCCTCTGTCACATGACTCCAGCTACAAGTGAACCGTCCCGTCGTGTTGGTGATCTACGCCGACTTGATGAACAGGAATGCTGTAGATCATCCAGTGCAAACATTAAAACATGCTACATATGATTTGACACGGCTGTTTCCTTGACCTCTCGCAACCCGGACATTCAGTTTGACCCCCTTCGGAAGAGGAGGTGCCGCTGCCCTTTGACCTGCTCAATAATTACAGCCGCATGTCAGGGGGAACTGTAATGATGTCATCTGCAATCGCTCAAATGGGCCCTAGGGGGAAGAGAATTAAGGCATTGCTTGAAAAGCAGGTGCTAATCATCATAAAAGGCAGAAATCAATGGTAAACGGTGACTCACCTGAAAAAGAGCTTTATTTTAATCACAGCGTAGCAGATACTGAGCTTCATGACAAAAAAGTTAGTGTAGCACATGGGATATGAGAAATGTGTATCTGGACCAACGGTACTGGTGAGTTAAGATCCAAGCTTTGTTGGGTTTTTCCATTTGTAAAAATTGTGAATTTGTGTGTCAAAAAGAATTTAACTGGTTGTTTTTCTAACTTTGCCTTTAAGACTAAGACACACTACCTGGCCATAGACTTCCACTCTTCTTGGAAGGCTTTCCACAAGATTCTGGATTTTCTGTGGAAATTTGTGTCCATTCATTCTGTAGAACATTAATGAGGTAACATACTGATGTTGGACCAGAAGGTCTGGATCACAATCTCCGTTCCAGTTCATCCCAAAGGTGCTGGATGGGGTCGAGGTCAGGGGTTGAGGTGTATATCAGTCAAGTTCTTAAACGCTGAACTCCTCCAGCATGTCTTTATGGAGCTCACTTTGTGCACTGGGACACAGTCATGCTGGAATAGAAAAGGTTCTTCACCAAACTGGGTCCACAGAGTTGGAAGCATGGTGTCCAGAATGTCTTGGTGTGCTGAAGCATTAAGATTGTCCTTCACTGAAAGTCAGGGGTGTAGCCCAAACCCCAAAAACAGGTGTGTGTCCCAATACTTTTGTCAATATATTGAGCTCTGTTCTCATTGGTTAGCCTGTGTTGTGCCTCGTTCAAAATTGCTCCTTGTAACTTCAGCATGAATGGACTGAGCTGAACTGCTGTGGGCTGAATAGGTGGATTTATGGAAATGAGTTGTTTGTGACATCACAAAAAAAGCTCAGCATGACATCTGACATCTCGAGCATCAATGCAAAACAGGAGAACTTCAATATAAGGAGTTTTTTCGCTGTATGATGACGACAAATGCAGTCCCGTGTTCTAAGGGTTAATACTAATACAAATCTTAAATCTTTAATCTTGGCATCAGTGTCCTTCACTAAGCCTCTGAGGCTCCACAACCCAAAACCAGCCTCCTTTCTGATTGGGCCTCTATGGCAATGCGGTCCCGAACCTGCGAGCATGCTCAGACTCATAATAGGCCGTGGCCTCTCCCACACCTTTCATGTATGTGGGAAATTAGAAGCCTTGTGTGGAGTTTTACAACAAACCCTGTTCCTTTTCTTTGTGACATCTGATGGGTTTGATACAGCGAAGGAAAGTAAATCTCGCCCAGTAAATGAAGTATTGATCTGCAGGCCTCTGGCCTTGGCAGCACCTTGTCCTCAACACTGCCTTTTCCCGAAGGCCACGAGAAAAAAAAAGAGAGCGAGAAAGAGACTGGGAGAAGGTGAGAGAGAGAGAGAGAGAGAAAGAGAGAGAGAAAGAGAGAGAGAGAGAGAGAGAGAGAGAGAGAGAGACAGAGAGAGAGTGTGAGAGAGAGAGAAGGATGACTGAAGGATGTGTCATGTGTCTCTGTAAAGATCCTTAGGCCCCCAGCCGCTCTCCCGGCTTGCCAGTCATCTCCTGACCTCTGTCTCTCTCGATCCCGACTCAATTATTTTTACTGTCATTAATCATTGATGTTGTCAGGGAGGGTTTATCAAAAGAGTGAGGTTAGACGTGCTACACAAGTCGCGCGGCAGGAAAGGTGGGCAGTGATGAAGCACAGGAGAAGGTGTAAAAATCAAGGCCTTATTTTAATGCTGAAAAATAGCAGAACCCTCCATCTTCTCTGCTCGCTCATTTTTACCGGAGCTCATGCAAAACGTGAAGGTGCTCTGCATTTACTTTCTGTAAATAAATGTGCACAATGCATGCTTACATACTACGCACAATCTTAAATATTCAAATATGTAATATATATATATGAACTGTTTACATGTTAGATTCAATGAAAGAAATAGGAATAAATGTTTTACTGTCTAAAGATACAAGGAGCCTAGATAAAGGAGCTCCACCCACTCAGCATTCAGCACCACCAGTATACTGATCACCG
>JBBPDE010000031.1:9264850-9275511 GCA_037974605.1 Nannopetersius ansorgii | reverse complement strand
TATATATTCTGTGGTGATGATTGTGGCAGCCCTAAAGAACCTTGGAGGACCAGCAGCCAGACAGAATTTAAATGCACTTGTTACTATTTCATCACTTAATAATTCATTGAATATATAGCACTTGCCTTGGGATCCACATTGTAATTGTAAGTAAATTAGGGGGCTTTTTGTAGACCAGTAGTGATGAATAACAACTTTTTCTGGCTATTAAAGAGTTCAAATGTTGAACATATTGTACATTTGTTTGTTAGTAAAGAATATTGAGAATATTTTAACAACATGCAAATCTAGGGTTTAGATCTAGGGTTTAGTACTTAAATGGTAGGCCCATAAAATCTGTTTTCAGTTTGAAGTCACTTAATTTGATCTGCACTGATCTGTTTGTCATTACAAATAATCAGATACAGCCTTTGATCTACCAGTGTGGTTCTGGTGGTGTGGTGCTCATTAGATTAAACGTTGGTGGGCTCTTATCTGTGTCTACTCTGGCCTGCTAGCCTCGCTGCCTTGGTTAGAATGACTCAGCTAACTGGCTCACCCAATTTTTTTATGACATCCAGGTAAGTCAGGATATGCTGAGCAAGCCGGTCACTGTGCCACCAAGCACAATGTCTAGTGATTTTCAGATCATTTGATGTATCACATACCATATGCTTTGTTTTCTAGTTAAACCATGGCACTGTTTAGTGTAGCGGTTAGCAACACGTGCCGCAGTGACTTGACCTCGATTTGACACAAAGAACTCCAGCAACTGCTCTCCATATCTGTCTGAATGTTTGACTATGATAAAGCTCTGCACCCACTGCAGAGCATTTGTTAGCTTATAGCCGTGCCGTAGCCTTCACCCAGATGCAAAAATAGCAATAATTCATAGCCGCTCCACTCATAAAGCAGAAAAGAGACAGACATGTCCATGTTTCATTTGTTTTGATGTTCCTGACAACACGAAGGGCGCAGATGTTGCGCCATGTGCCAGAATATGATTTAAAACTCAAACACTTGAATAAAGTCATGAGCCAAAGTAACTGGAACACAAGCCAAAAACCTGTCATGCCTCTTCTCCCTGTGCCCAGACCCTCTATATCTCTCTCTCTTTCTCCCACTCTCTCTCTCTCTTTCCCTCTTTCCCTCTCTCTCTCTCTCTGTCTCTATTTCTTTATCTCTCTCTCTCTTTCTCTGTCTCTCTCGCTCTCCTCTTCCCTCCTGCTTGCCACTTTTGTTTATTTCCTTTTTCATTCCCATCTGTCTTTCTGATTCTCTCACACCCTTTTTTCATCAGCCCCTTGCATTCCCTCGTTCCTCTCCCTGAGCCAGAATTTGAATTTATTGTATGAGGGTTGAGATAACAGTGTTTTGCATTTGGCCTGATAACAACTGGAGGCCATTAAAATTCTTTGCCTGGCGATGATGTTTTATGAGTATTTTCAGTAGCAGTTGAACAATGACCTGCTCTGAAGCAGAATGATGTAATCCTGGCTGGGTCTTGAGAAGTGCAGGGGTTTAGCAGCTCTGTTTATTTGAGGAGCCATGTAAGGAGCCCAGGAGCTGCAGCTTTGCTACATATCATCTGAATTCACAATGGCAGCCGATGTTGTCGCTGTATACAGGGCACAAAATAACCGCCTGTGCTAATATCCGCTTTTAAACATCATAGGCCATTAGCACAGAGTCTGCTGTTTTTCAGGTCTTGGCCTATGATTCATATCTAACATGTGCTGATGTGATTAATCAGACCTTAAAAATGCCTCAGAGCTTTAACGCTCAGCACTTTTGGCTGTTTGGGTGAGACGTTTTCGTAGCTCGGGTAGGGAACAGAGTTTGGAAAGCAGTTAAAAAGTGAGTCTGGAAGTAATTTCTCATTTCTGATATTCCAGCTCCAGACGGATGCAGAGAAGCGAAACGTAGTCTGGACCAGCAGCGAGCTCAGGCGTCCAGACGGCTCCTCGGACCCCGGTATCAACATGGACACCAAGTGGTGCTGCCCCACAGATTTCAATGAGTCAGAACGTGGTTTGACGGGTCGCAAAACACCCACCATCTCTAACACAGGATCCTGGAGGCGGGGCATGACCGCACAGGTGGGCATCACTTGTCCGCGGACTAAACCATCGACCCCAACAAACTGCAGCTCACTGAAGACTCACAGTAACGGTACGTTTATAAACAGTCTACACAATGGTGTGTGTTTGAAGGTGTATATGATGATGTGTGTAAAGGTGTGTATGATGGATGATGGTGTGTGTGAAGCTCTGTTTAGGTAGCAGCCTGTAATAGTAGTAAAAACAAGCCACCATGACAACAGTAAAACACTCTCATTATAATCAGTGAGACTGTTGTTCCGTCCTTGAGCGTCAAGGTGAAATGCAACATGTAGTTTTTGATGGACATCATGTTTCCAATTTTTTGCTGATGTTCCAGTCCAACAAAACATGTATGAGAAGAAACTAATGGGGTGAAGAAACGAGAGTTACCTGGCCCTTCCTTTAATCTTCATCAAGACATTAACTAAAAAGACGCAGTTCATCAGTAAATGTCTTTAGTGCTTGGCATCTTTAGTACTTTGAGGATTTTAGTGTTAAGCTGCTGTAAAATGCTGATTTTGCACTTATGTGTAGCACAAATGTACAATCTATAGCTAATATATCCTAAAATATCCTTAATTTTCATGGAATCTAATTTATTTACTGTTAGATAATAGATGTCAATCCTTATCATACTCTTAAAATTTATTTATGACTTTGCTTTATACAGTATATGTAATGTATTTTATCATTACATGTAATCTGTTTATAGGTTCTTTGTGTTTTATGTGTTAGAACCTAGTGTTTGACCTTCTGGGAAAACAGTAGGTATTTAAGGATATTAGGTGTTGAGTAACCACTGACTCTGGATGAGACTGGGTGTTTTCTGAGGCACCGCACGGTTGTGTCGAGTCTCTGTTTTGTTCAGTTTGCTGGGAGTAAAGCAAGGAGCTGCCTGAAACGATACACATCTGATCAGATGCAGTAGTCCCTAAATGTTCTCAGGTGTGGGGCTTAGAGCTTATGTACTGTACCTTTGTGAGTGTCAGTGGACTGTGACACCTGTGGGTTGGGGCATGTCCTGTCTCGTGCCGCTGTATTTAGGGTTGTGGAAAAGGGAGGGGGGGTCTTGGCTGACAACTGATGGTTCTTAATGTTTATCTCCCTGCAGGCAAAACAGACGACGCCAAAGTGTCGGAGAAAGGTCGCTTCCCTCCTCGACCCAACGCCCTCCCACGCTCCCCCTCTGAACGACAGATAACTGATGAGGGAAAGAAGCCGCCCTCCAGCTCCACTGCACGGGTTCCTACCAACACTTTTGGCTTCAAGAAAGCGTCCGGTGGCACTGCAATGGTAACTGCCAGTGGTGCCGTGGTTTCCAGTGGCTCTGCTACATTAGGGAAGCTCCCCAAGTCCTCAGGTTTCAGTGGATCTCGGCTAATGGGCCGACAGGCCAGTGTAGATGACGGATACCTTCCTCCCAGTGCTCGGACCACCCTTCAGTACCGGAGCCTCCCTAGGCCCAGCCGTGTCAACAGCAGCCTGGGCACTTCCCGCGGGACCGGTCGAACCTCAGCGACTGGCATCGACACAAGCCTTATCACCAAAGGTACTGCCACCCTGCCCAACCCAAGGAGCCGCAGCTCAGTTCGCTCCCCGACTGGCACTGCCAACCAGACAGACCGGGAGAAGGGCGTGCTCTCAGACTCGGAGAGCTTGGCATCAGGACTGGTGCACAAAACCAGTGGCAGCAATCAGATGGGAATGACTGGGCAAGGCCAGCTTGGTAGACAGGTGGGAGGAAAATACCCGGAGATGTCGTCTCCCACGTTGCGTAGGTAAGACTTCCTGCACAGAATACTCATTTAAAATACATGAATGCTTTAATACAAGTATCTGGGGACACGCAAGGTTTGTGTTTAAAAATAAGTTCTGCACAGCAGGGTCTTTTCTCACGTCACTCATTCAGTGCATTGTGTTTTACCACTCACCTACACAAGGGGGCGTTTACTCTTATTACCAAGACACATACAGTTCGGTTCAGGGCGGCTTAAAGCAGGTGGAGCGAAGCGCGGGAGAAGTACACATAGCCGTGTTCACAGACTGATTATTGTTAATTAAACCACAAAAAAACAAACAGTGACACGTGTTTTTTCATAACTGACCTGAGTCTTAAAGTCTGTTTACGGTCCGGGGACCCTAGTGAGGAAAATGTACAGAAAATCAAGTAACGAAAAGTCTGTTTATGGATCTTTAGCTCTTCATTTGTGGATCATTTGTTGCTCCGTTTTGTCGCTTTCCAGCCGCCATAGCCGTGACATCGAGACTCTCTCTCTCTCCATCACAAACTTTTATGGTGCCTCGCCCCTCCGCTTTCTCTGAACCAAATCTTATCTACCTTTTCCGCACATGTGCAGGGTTGTTCCACAAAAATGATTAGTTTGTTTCTCGAAAATAATCTGTGTGAGGCTGAAATCGCGACTGAACAGCAGCGTGGGGGGCAGGTGGTGACTGTAATACTTATAAATGGTGTCATTGCTTCTACCACTTATTAGAATCCCAGCATGAAAAGTTGTTCATTTAGATGATGCTACTGTTTCCTTGCTTTATTGTATGGTCGACTGGCGGAGGGGTTTAGGTAGGGGGGTGGGGGGTATTGTAACGTGATAATGGAAGCCTTCAGTTTACATTTTTTGATGGACATGGCAGTGGGGTGATTTTCGAATGAATTAATAAAGGAATGCTTCTTCTACTTTTACTGCTCATGCCTTTTTTAAAAGCAATTTTCTAAATACGCTTCTGGAGGGTCAAGGCACTGTTCATATTCCCCCTTGAATCAGACCTGATTGAGCTCAAAAAGGGATTATTTGATTCACAAGCTTCATGTAGCTTATTTAAACTGCAGGAAGCTTATGATTCCTGATTAGCACCGTTCACCAGTTTGTGCCAGATGTTTCAGCTGCTTGTTGGTTGTGTGAATCACCCCACGGGTTTTACAGCATTCTACTGTGGAGCTGGAGCATTTCCTACTGAGTGGTTTGACGTCAGATCAGAAGATTTGGTTCAAAGACTTGAAAGTCTCTAAAAACACATCAGATTAAAGACCAGTGTGAATTTCAAGTCGAGTCAAGAAGGCTTTTTGTCATTCAGCCATGAACACAGTGCACAGTGAAAATTTCCTCCAGGATCGTGGTATAATACAGGAGAAAAACAGAAACAAGATAAAGGGCGGCTGGTGGTCTAGTGGTTGTAGAGTTGCCCCCTGTGATCAGAGAGTCGTGGGGTTAAATCCCAGAACTGCTAGTAGCACCACTGAGTTTCCCCTGAGTAAAACTTTCTGCCGGTTCGACTCCATGGACGCAGTTTTGGGACGTCAAGCCATAAACTGTGGAGAGACTTGAGTCAAAATCTCTGTTACCGGCCTGAGATACACTGGAACACCAGAACCTGATACAACTTCAGCACCGTCTCAGTACAGTTTAGAACCTGTTACAACTTCATTATCGTCATGGTACAGTTTAGATACAGCACAGCTCCTGTAAACCTGTGGAGAAGTATCTGAAGATAAATATTTAGTCTGTGTTTGCTTTAGGCTTTGACGGATTTCTTTATATATTTGGCTGAACCCGAAAACAGATAAGCTAATCTTAAGGCAAGCGTCTCTTCTCTTATCTCAGAGTCCCGGCTTTATTATCTTATATATTATTTGATGAAAAATGAGGCTTGTGTGCCGCCGTGAGGGGCCCTACAGAGTCAGGCAAACATTTGGGAAGTGTGTATCCCTACTAATCCTGTTTACTGTATTTCAGCAGTGTTTTTTTTTTCAGCTTTACCTGATTTAAATTTGCTTCAGAAAGAGGCTGTTGATTCTAACCTTGAATATCTATCCTAAAAAACTATTTGGAAAATGACTTGCCAGATGTTAAATGGGGCAGCTGGTGGCCTGGTGGTTAGGGAGTTGCCCCTGCAATCAGAAGGTTGTGGGTTTGAATCCCAGGACTGCTAGTGGCACTACTGAGGTTTCCTTGACTAAGGTACCATCCCCACACACTGCTCCCTGGATGCTGCTGCTTCATATGGTGAATGGGTTAAATGCAGAGAAAGAATGTCATGTGTTCACATGACTATAAGGGGCCACTTTACTTCAATCAACAAATGTTTGAAGTTTATTTCTATTGACCTATATAGTGCCATACATTTAAATTCCATAAAAGGGAAGATATTAAACTGTGGTAACGACCAAAAGGCCGTCTACAGCAGGAGATGCAGGACCAGAGCAATCAGGATCGTAAGAGACTCATCTCATCACAGTCTGTTTCACCTGCTCAAATCAGGCAAACGTTTCAGGAGTCTTTCAGCCAGAATAGAGAGGCGCTTCTGTCCTCAGGCTGTGAGACTCCTCAACCAAGACACGCCACTCCTCTGATAATAGATATATGCATATATGTGTGTGTATATATACATACTAGAGGTGGGCATCGATTCATTTTTTTAACGCCGTTAATCTCATTGGAATCTTGGCGTTAACCGCGTTAACGCCGATATTTTTATTTATCGCGCGATAAGAATCTCACGCCGTTAACGCCGTTAACGGCCCAGCACTAATACATACACACATACATATGTTTGTGTGTGTGTAAAAATATGTGCATATGTTTATATGTATATGTATGTATAAATAAACATATAAACATATACACTTTATCATGCATGTAAATTTGATTGTTCAGTATACAGTAACACCTCAAATGTACGCGGACCAGCTTTTGTGGATTCTAATTGCCTCGTATTTTAGTGTTTTAACTAAATACGATTTTCAACAGTTATCTCAGTTTATTTAGTATTAGTAAGCTGTGCCCTGTCTAAATATGTGGGTAGAGAGAGTTATTTCAACCTTTCTTTTGTGTATGAGTCTTTGTTTTCGCTGGCTGCACGCTGCTAATGCTAACCGCTAATGCTAATGTTTTTTTAAGCAAAAATGTTTCTGATTCTGATTATTTATTTACCTTTACATTTTCTTTAAGGGTAATGCATTAAACTGAGTTTAACACGAAATTAAAGTGGTCTGGAAGCAGATTTGGGGGCAGATTTAGGGTTTACACTATAAAAATAGGTATATATTTCTTTATTACACAGAATATATTTCTTATTTTATTTTTAGTCTCTCTAAATCCTAGGTTATCTATTTTGGAAATCTTAAGTGTGATTTGGGGTACATTTCACTGCACGTTTGTGCTTGTATAACTGTGTATGTGACAAAAAAGTATCTTGAATCACATTGTTGATGAAATAATATTAAATGTCAAAATGCCTTTGTTATCACTGATAGCACAAACATCTTTAGTTACCTAATGCGTCTTTGTAATTCCCTTTTCTTCTTCCTCCGCTCCTTTTGGTTGCATGAAGACTGTTTGGGGGTAAACCAGGAACCAAGCAGGCTCCTGTGACCACGTCTGAGAACATGAAGAACTCCACCATCATCTCCAACCCTCACGCAGCCTCTGTCCAGCTTGGCGGTGGGATTGAGACTTCAGGAGGGGACGGAGGTGTCCTGGACAGGGAGAATCTGGACCACTCTCTGTCCTCCCTGGCATCTAGCTCAGGGTCAACCTTCTCGACCTGGGGAGGCCGAGACGGCTCCTGCTGCACCAGCACCGACTCCATAGACGTATCCATGGGCAAAGAGGAGGCGCTGTCCTCCTGCCTCAGCCGTACCAGCAGCATCCGGACAGGATTCTCAGACAGGTGAGTCTCAGCGCGACAAAAGGGGCTTGAAATGTGTCTTAAATGTGTACTCCTTTACAGACTGCTGGCTTTAGTAAAAGAACTGACAGTCCAAACAATGGGATTTGCTGTAGAAGACTGTAGACTTGCTTTGTTGTTGCTATTACAGTATACAGTATTCTGCAGAATTCTCAGACACCTGGGAAAATTACATTAAAAACTGGTTTAACTGAGATATAAATTTTAAAAGCTAAGCTTACAGGATACAGGGGGTCCTCGGGTCATGACAGCCTCAACACACGAGTTTATGACGCTCTCCCATAGCTAGTTGGGTTGCGCATGACTGAAGAATACTCAATATGCGCAGAATACGCAGAATATGCAGTAATGCATCGTATGACGAGTTGGCGGCCCCCAGTACTCTTATCGATGCCATTCTGGACTGTTTAAAGTGTTTTTACTTGTCATTTGTTTTGTATTACTACAGTACAGTGAACAATTGCGATATATTTATGTCTTTTTCTGCGGCTTAGTCGTGTTTTTATGTTCTAGATTATGATTGTACTGTGTCAGGATCAGTAAGTGACAAAGATGTGTTTCGACCAAAATTCGGGTTACATCACTGTCGAAGTAACGGATCTGTGTTGAAATGTGAGGATCCAGGTATACAAATAATACTCATACAGTAAATGTGTTTTATGTATGTTTGTATTTATAATTCCCAGACCTCTCCTGCCCAGTATTACATTGCAGTTCTTGTCAAATTCCTGGTTCAGCTTTGTCAGATTAAATCAGGAGCTGCTGATATTATCTTATGTATTTGCTGGCAGAAAGTCTGTAGCAGTGTAGTTTGCTTTTACAGCTCAAGCTGCTCTAAACCTGGGTTCCTCAACCATTGCGGCTTTTGATTGGGTCGCAAATCTAAAATCAAGACTGGCCATTGGTCCGCAGTTGCTTATTTAATATCATCTAATGTGGCCAGGTTGGTCTTGGCAACATGCTGTAATAGATAGGTGGTCCTTAATGTTGAAAATGTTCTAAACCACCCTCATGGTAGGATGGATGTGGTTTGAGCAGACTGAAAGTTTTGGTGATGCATGTTTTACAGAAACAATGTGAGTGACTTTTGACTTCTAGTATTTACTGGCAATGTTTGCCTTGTAGTTTGTAAACTGAAACTCCATCTTGAATAAGTGGCAATTCTTGCTAAATCGCGCCTTCAGACTATGAATATAAAACAGTTTTGGCTTCTAACAGCTTTGCAGAGCTCAGACAGTTTGTGTTCAAGCTCTTTGTAGCAGACAAAGCTCATTTATTATCAACACTGCCTGAGCTGTAAGCTATTAAAGACAGACTGCCTCATGTTTGGTGCTGTTTTCGTAGAGCATAATATACTGATTCATTGTAAAGTGTGCTACCATCTACTGTCACTGTATAAAATAAGGTTCATGCTGTCTTTATTGTCGGATGCACCATATTCATTTCTGTGCATTCATGTACACACACAAGAATTGCCCAGTGTCCATCCTACAGCGAGGTGACCTGAACCAGGCCCAGTTCACTTGCAGAAATGTATTCATTTCCTTCCCTAAGTAGCACTTCTAAACTCACAGTAGATGTGGCAGCATAATTATGCCCTCAGTGAAATGAAAAAAGGAACTGTCAGAGGTAATAATAATAATAATAATAGTAATAATAAGAATAATAATAATAATATGTTTAATTTATATTGCAGTTTTCATGGACACAGTATCAACAAATGTACAATAATAAGCACATAACATGTGCTACACCATGACAGGATTACAATACGACTAGATTACGACTAGCCTTGGCCTAAGGACGATTCGAGTAATGCTTTGAAAGATTCTTTGTGTGTTGTCAACAACGTTTCTACAAATATACTGAAAAATGTCCTGATTTGTGTTCGGAGTGTTTATTTATAGTGAAAGACAATTTGATAGTGTAACAAACCCGTTTTAAATATGGTCAATAAACTGAAACCTTTTTTGCTGTTATGTACTTTATATACTTTGATCACTGAAGAATAGACCCCTATCATCCTCTTTCTCTTTAGATTTCCTTCTTAGATTCTTTAATCTATCGTTGTTTGGTCTTCACATGTATCCGTGCAGGCTGAGGCGGTAAATGGCCTGTAGTGCTGCTGTGACGAGTCTGTAAGGTGTTGAGATTAAAGCTCAGTTTATATCACCACTCATGATCTCTCTTCCTCTCTCATTCCCTTTATATCTCTTTTGTCTTTTTTTTTTGTTTATCTGATGTTTTTTACTCCATGTTATGTCTGCCCCTACACCCCCTGGTAGCTCTGTCTCCTCCCCTGCTCTTAGCCCCAAATTCAGCCGCAACACGCTGCCGAGGAAGCAGGACAGGTAAAGGTGTTTGTGTGACGCTTCCTCGTGTTGCTTGTGTTTTATGTTGTACTTTGTGTGCTGGGCATTAAGCCAATCAGACGTCTCGCTGTGTTTTCATGCACAGTGTCTCTGTTTGTCCCTTTAGCCAATTACAATTAAAAAGAGTATTTGGTTTGTGTGTGTGTGTGTGTGTGTATGTGTGTGTGTGTGTGTGTGTGTGTGTGTGTGTGTGTGTGTTTGCAGTGTGCAGTGTGTTTATGTGTGTGTGCAGTGTGTATTTCTGTGTTTGTGTATATGTGTGTGTGAGTTGGGGTGTTTGTGTTTGTGTATGCATGCGTGTGTGTAGTGTGTGTGTGTGCGTGTGCGTGTGCGTGTGCGTGTATGTTTGTGTGTTGGGGGTGTAGTGTATGCATATGTGGGTGTGTTTGTGTATGTAAATGTAAATGGGGGGTGTAGTGTGTGTACATGTGCATGTGTGTGTGTTTGTGTGTGTGTGTGTGTGTGTGTGTGTGTGTGTGTGTGTGTGTGTGTGTGTGTGTGTGTG
>JBBPDE010000031.1:9232895-9246687 GCA_037974605.1 Nannopetersius ansorgii | reverse complement strand
ACACACACACACACACACACACACACACACACACACACACACACACACACACACACAGCCACAAACTGTACAAACAGAAAGAAAGGGAAAAGTGCTCTCTTTTTTTTTTCATGGCTGCATTTCCCCGAAGCACCAGTGCTGTAATATGGCTTATTACAGTCTACTCCAGCCACCTCTGCAATTACCCAAACAGATGGCGATGTAGACAGCTTGGTGTCTGCTGCCAAAGCGATTCCCCATCCTCACTGCCAGTACAATGTCAGGCCTTTGAACCTGCCTCCCTTCTCTGGGCATAATCCACAAACTAGACTTTTCATTTTGCCCACAGCCTCACTCAACCTGAGCCCACCCTCCCTCTTCAGAGCCGACTGCACGACTTCTCCGTCGGACGGGTAAAGAGAGGGAGAACTGGTGTTAATATCAGCATGTCGGACTTGAGATTAATCCTAATCTCCCTTCTCTGTGTTGTGCGGCGCGGGGTTGAAAGCCATGGGCAGCAAGCAGCAGGGGAGCACTGGCCTTTGGATCTCCTGCTCAGGGACGGATAAAGCCAACGGCGGCGCCCGCTGGTCCAGTGGAATCCAGTCGGAATCCCTACAGCTCTTCGCTTTCAGAATACACTTCCTGTAGAGGGGTATGATATTGGCCTCCCACCCCTCCAAGCTCTGGGGAAGTGTCTGCTAACAAGCTGTTTCTGCAGCCCAAAGGCCTTGTTTCTGCCACACATCAAAGCTACAACCACTTCAGCAGAGGCTGTGGATGTGTGTGTGTGTGTGTGTGCAGGAAAGATTAATGTTAATCTCTTCAAGTAATATTTCCTCAGGATGAAAAAAGTGCAACAGGTGCATATATGGCTTCAGTCGTCTCTAGTGTGTTAAGCACTGTCCTTGAAGCTACTCACAAGAAAGGCATTAACGATTCCATAAAATCTATTATCTGTTAGGTCTCAGAGTGGTTTGCTCATTATGTGATGTTCATTTTGCCAAATTAATGGCATTTTCAGTCTGATTTTGCAGTGGTCAGATGTCTGTAGGCGAATCTCCACTGCACTTCAGCAGGACAATGGTTCTAGTTCTGGTATGTTCCACCTGGTTGAGAGATGAAAACTGCATGAGAACTGCAATTGATGAGTGAAATGTCATTTTACGTTACTCTAAGACATCTAATTTGGCTAGGTACCATCCTTGTATGCTAGTTAGCATAACTTATTGCCTGATATTAATTGATGTACTATACACACACAATCTCAAAAATGTCTGCAATTCTACAAATTCATGAAGCAATGAATCAGTTTTTCTTTGTTGAATTTAATTATCAAAACCACTTCCTATTTTGAAGCTAACATAAAAGCTTAAAAGCCTTAGCTTCCCAACTAACCTAGCTTATTTCACATTAGTGATTCCAACTTACTCCAAAAATAGCAACTGACACATCAGCACATCGTTGTATATGCTCTGTTGCACTCACTGGTGATGACATACTGCTTGGTGAATTTATCTTCACCTGAAAAAGTAAAGAAGAAGTCATTGGTTCATTGTTTGCACTGGTTCCATTAGATCTCACTCGTACTGACTTTGAGCATCTAACAAAACTGTAACATTAGCGCCTGTGCTACTGGACCAGTGGCCAATAGAAAAAGCACAGATTCAGTTCTCTGGTCCCAAAGGTACTTGCAGTGGAAAAAAGCTTTACGTTGCTTATCAGAAGATAAAAAGAAAATCCTGTTTAAGGTTCTACTCTTTGAGTGGTCAATGTCTGAGCTAAGAGGAATTCCTTAAAAGTGAAGGCCATGAAAGAAAGAGGCTAAAAAGGGACTTCAGTTCTTTTCAGGGACTTTATGAAGTGAACAGCCACTCTGGACTTAACGTTATGTCCTCCTGTCCACTGATGGTCAATAATGAGGGCACCAAGGTCTCCCAGACCCCACCAGGACCTATTGAACTCAGGGATACGTTCTCAAGAGCCTCTTTCAAAGCCTACTATTTATTCAGATCCCTGTCAGAGTCACTGCTGAAAACCAAGGCAGCATCAGCCCAAAGAGTCACGAAGCACTAAAAGCATCACGGTACAAAACTTTACACTGGCCTGAAGTTAGAGCCTTGGGAATGCCACAGGCTCCATTGCGGTCCTATAAGGCGAATTTATAGGCCGTCTTAAGCAGAGAATAGCTGGAGCTGGAGGCCTCTGCATCAAGCTCGCACAAAAACCCATCCATGAGTAAAGAGGTCGGCCTGAGCACTTGGCCTGCCCAGCTGCCTTGAAGTGAATGGGGTTTTTCTTTTTGAGGCCATTCAGTGCTTTCCGTCCCTCTGCATACAATGTAGGTGTTACAGCTCAAAGAGAGAGGGAGAGAGAGTCACAGAAATAGAGCCCGGGCCCTTGAGTGACTATCTCGAGGGGTGTTTTTCATTCTCAGTCAGTCATGAAATCATTCCTCCTTCAGATGAGGAGGGGTCCAGCGCACAAAGGGCAAGGGGGCTCCCGATGACCCTCACAACATTTTTATGGGACCTTTTCTATCCCAGACACTAAATTTGATTCTGAATAAAACATGGACCCCTTCCTCACCCACCTTAACACTACATGTATATATATATATACATATTTGAAGTGGACCATCAGAGAGCTTGAGTTGAATTGAGTGAGTCTAGAATATACAGTATGCCAAATACATACACCTCACTTTCGTCAGAGCTCAGTGTCCAGGAAGTGTTTTCTTTTTCCCTCTTTTTTTTCCTGCATTTGCTGGTTTCGGCTATTGACTCTCTTCCCCTTTTGCGCCTTATCATTCTCCAGACTCGTGACAAAGGGGAGTCTTTGAGCAGTCTATAACCCTCACTGAGAGAGAGGAGAATCTAAAGACTATTAGTGGCAAGAGAACACAAAAGAGGTCGATGGGGGAAGCTGTTAAAAAGGAAGACCTCCTCCCTCCCCTCCTCTGCCGTAGCCGGCTGTGATACAGAGATTAAAAACTTTCATTTTAGATTTTGCTGTATTCATGGAGGTCGAAGGCTGAATGAGGTCTGGTGGAGCCCCTTAGTGGTCCAGGGGACTTTTATTCTCTGTTTTGGAGACACAGTTTGACTTGGCTTACAGGGAAAGAATCTGCCCTGCTGCAAAGCAAGAGGAGAGGAAATTAATGGTGTGGACCCACCAGCCTGATCACTGGCAGGGGAGCCCTGATCAGTGCCCTGGGTTTATCAGGTGGTCCGACTTCAAGAACCTGCCTCAAAGAGGCCAAGAAGTCTCTTCACGAGTTTGAAAGGAGGGATTTGGCACACGCTAGGCTGTGATATTAGCCCAAAGCTGCTGAGAAACATTTGATGGCTTTGGAGTCGTTTGGATTCATCATTTGCAGTGCAGTGTTTGTCTAGACTTTTTTTTTAATTTTTCTTCCCAATAAAGTTACAAAATTGTACACAAGAATTAAAAATACAGAGCATTCAGCTTAAAAATTATGTCCAGTTGACTGGAGTACAATTATGTTCCCTAACAAAAGATGCTGTAAACATATTTTGAGACAGTTTCAGAGAGTTTTTGATACTGATGGTAGTCCTACAATAGAAAAAACAGTAAAGGCATCTGATTGTACTGGACAAAGAAACCATGAGCACCAATTCTTTGGTTTGTGATAGTTGTCATATTTCTAATCTCTTTCCTCAACTGAATATCTTGCTTCAAAGTGGATGCACAAGATTTCCTTCTGTTCAAGCTTTTAGTGCAGTAATGACAGCAGGACACCAAACCAGCATTAACTTGTTATGGACGAGTGATTGCGATACTTTCTCCGATGATGTGCTATTAGAAAACAAATCAGGAAGACTTCAGTCCAATGACTACTGAGAAGACAGGCCTCCGAACATGACGAGGCAGGCTGAAACAACAAATAGAGCAGCTTTGAGAAGAGCGAGGATCTGATGTCCATGCCTGGGCCAGATTTCTCAAACCGAAATTCGACAGATTTGCCATAAATAAACAAATCAAACAATATGACTCTCTCCACAATATGCTTTTGCGGCGAGTTTTGTTCTTTGGTTTGAGAACCGTATCGTGTTCGGCGTGACTTCCCCCAGATTAGAGCCGCACGCTTAACCTGCCCTCCATTCACCCTCATTCAGCCTCAAATCAGCTTTGTCCGAAGATTTCACAAGGACCGCAGTCACACACACCCACTCGCACAAACGGCCAAAAGAAAAGAGGGGAACCCGCGGATATTTCTCGATGCTTATTTTTTCGCATGTTAGCCCCATTTGGAAACGGGAGGTCTCGCTGAATTTAAGCATCCGCTTCGCCTCTCATTGGCCAGTTCTTGCTTCACTGCAGCGGGCCATTGCCAAAACACTCGAGGAAGTCTAAAGGTTGGAGAAGGGCTGAAAGCCGGCACTCGTTTCAGCCAGTGTCTGGATGGTGATGGTGCGTGCCCTCTCTGCATGACCTCCCAGCAGGAGGGCTGTTGTCCAGCCACATTCACGTGCCACGCTGCCCCACATGGAAGCCCTTCACCTGTTAGAGAGCCACCATCAGACCTTCACGGCCTTTTGTGGTGCACCCGCTCTTGGCCTTTCACCCAAACAGACTGTAATTTCATCAATTTTTCATGCCTGTAGTTGCCATGAATACTCCTAAATTTCCATGTCTAAACATGAACAATAAGGAAATTTCATGGACCAGACACAGGCAGGATGGTGCGAGAAAGGAAGGGAAATATCCAAAACGAGCCCACTCTATGCTCCGGCAGTGGAAAAGGAGGTGCTTTGTTCTTTAATGAAAACCAAATGATCTATTTGGGCTGATATTTAAGCCACTGAATCATCAGTATTAGTGTTCAACACATGCACATAAAAAAAAGCTAAATGCCTGTGAGGGTGCTGTTCTTGATGTCTTCTGATGTCTTCAGTGTTTAGGCTTGTATATTTTGGGCTGGATTACTTTAATAACTGCAAAATTTGATCATACATTGACTGGGCATCTCATATCGTTTTAATGCATTTGGCATTAATGTACAACCTCAATTGTACAAGCCAACCGTTGGCTGTAGATGGCTTTCTGTCAATAATCTTATTCACAATGGCTTTCTCTTCTTATTTATCCCTATAAAGACTCTCTTTTCTTTCTCTCCGGGTCGACCTGAGGAGGATGGGTCCCATGCTGAGTCTCGGTTCTTCCAGAGGTTTCTGCTTCTGTCACCTTTGCCTTTCTCACTAGGGTCTCAGACCTGGACTCTGTAAAGCTGCTTTGTGACAACTTGGTGGTAAAAAGTGCTATATAAATAAAACTGAATTATCCAAAGTGACATGCAATTGAATAATGTTACAGGTTATTAATGGTTTAATGGTTTGGACAGCAGTGCTATTACCCACTAGACTGACCACTATATACATGGTTCTGCTGTTCAAATTCTGTATGCATTGCTGTCATACTTAACAAGTATTGCACTGTCAGATTGCTCCATGTCATGCATACAACTGTCCGGATTACTTTTCGAGCAACAAAAGAAGAAAAAGCTGCTACCTGTTACAGCTGACAGAAGGTTTGAACCTAGGCGAGTGCTTTCATTAGTTTGGGGATAATTACTTTTACACCAGAGAGGCTGTCTGTCTTTGTTAACTGCTTTATGTGTGAGAATAGATTTGGGTATTAAGTGCCTGATGTCTGAAACGCTCTTCTCTAACGGGTATCGACCAGGATAGACAGACGGTGCTGCCCCCTCCCAACATCGTCCTTTTGCATTTGAATGCGTCAAAGGGCCCAGTCTCTGGCAGAGGGCCGCTCTAACATCTTTAATCCTTAAAATATTGTCAGAGACCATGAATACCTGCGATGCAGCCATATGTGTAATTATTCCGTAATACCCCTTACAAAATGTGATTGTCGTCCAAGGAATTGTTTCTTTTTTGTTGAGTGGGACGTTAATGGGAAGGAGCAAGGAAGGAGAGCCGCATCACCACGTTTAAAAGGAAGACGCCGTCTTCACAGGGATGGAGGAAAGACCTTTTTTGATTTCCAAGAGAGAATATATATATTTTTAAACTGTAAATATTAAATCTTTTACAGATTGTTTCTTGTTTTCTTTGTTGGGTGAAATGGTCCAGGAGCCAAGTCATGTATAAGTAACGTTAGGCGCCGTCTCCAGGGCTGGGAAGTTGCTATTCGGTGGCCTTTGTGGCTCGGTGCTAATAGAACTGCAATGTCTCTGAGAGCCAGGGGACATTCTTTCTTCAGCAGGATTCGCCAAAAATTAAAATGCTTTGTTTTGATGGTCCCAAAAGACTCAAGGTGTTTATAAACTGAAACTAAATTAGGGTCAGGACTAAAACTAGGACCAGTATTACAGATGGTGGTAGGTAAATGTTTTGTGCTGACATTAAGGCTAAGATTAGAGTGAATTTCGGGTTTAAAGTTTAGTGTTAGATTTAGGTTTTGGGTTGAGATTAAATTTATGGTACGTTTAAAGTGAGTGTTAGGTTTAGGGTTTAGGGTTAGATTTAGGTTTTGGTTTGAGATTAAACTTGTGATATGTTTAAAGTGGGTGTTAAGTTTGGGGTTAGATTTAGGTTTTGGGTTGAGATTAAGGTTATGGTACATATAGAATGGGCATTAGATTTGGGTTTTAGAGTTAGATTTAGGGTTTTGGGTTGGAATTGAAGTTATGGTACATTTAGAGTAAGTGTTAGATTTAGAGTTCGGAATTAATTTTGGTTTAAGTTTGGGGTTTAGCATAAGGTTATTAGATTTAGGTGTAGAATAAGGTTAAAATAGTGTCAGGCTTAGGTTTAGGTTCCGGTTCAGGGTTAGTTCCAGAGGAAGGTTAAATTAATAGATATTTACTTGAAAGGAAGTCAAATACTATTTTAAAGTTGTTTAAATATAAAATCGATGTTTAGTTACATATAAAAAGTCCAGAAGAATTGAAATTAACAGATAAACTTCCTCAACTGGGAAATAAAGACCTGAAAAAGACCTGAAGGTTGTTTCCATAAGATACTGACTGTATTACAGATATATTTTTAACGATTGTCGATGTAAAGTTCTTATGGATTTCTAATCCATATGAAAGGTGTCGGGGAACCGCAGTGTGTGTGTGCATTTGGAGAGAGGCGCTTTGTGGTTTTCTCATTAATTCTGCAACAGTTGTCTCATCTACATCTGTCC
This sequence comes from Nannopetersius ansorgii, assembly GCA_037974605.1. Lineage (NCBI taxonomy): Eukaryota > Metazoa > Chordata > Actinopteri > Characiformes > Alestidae > Nannopetersius > Nannopetersius ansorgii. Next base: position 9,239,535 of record JBBPDE010000031.1, on the reverse strand, counting down.
AAATCACTGGGATCTTCTATGGAGGAATGAAACACTGCTTAAATCACAGCCATTGGAATGAGAACAAAGCGTCTGACTCCCTTGGAGCGCCCTCACCCAAAGTCCTCTCCACGAACCCACAGAAAGCTTACACCCACACACACTCTCACTCTCTCTCTCTCTCTCTCTCTCTCTCACACACACACACACACACACACACACACACACACACACACAGTTGCTCCCTACGAAAAAGCCTCTCTGTTAATTACCAACAAGTGTTGTTTGAAGGAGGACTTTGAAGAAGCTACATTCTTCTCCCTTTCACTTTCTTATATTGGAAATAATGAGAGGGGATGACATGGGCCATGGAGAGGTCTCGCTATTTTTAATTTGAAACCCATTCTGCGTCGTCGTCGCTAATAGGACTTTACACCGGCAGCCGCAAACATACGCGGGTCTCAAAGTGCGGTGGGACAATTCCCTCTCGCCTCTCTCGGGGAGTGAGAAAGGAGCCCCAAATAAGCTGAGCCTGCTCACGATTCCCAGCTTTAATTAAGACACTCCAGATCCACTGTGAAGCTTTCTTTCCCATAGAGGTGCTCATGAGTGTGTGTAAAAACAAGCCTGAAAAGAGAAAGAAGCGAGGGAATGGATGTTTGGAGAGAAAAACAGAGAGATTAATTAATGGGCAACTTTAGTTCAATGAGACAAGGAGGTGTGTGTGTGTATGTGTAAGCATGGATGTGTGTGTGTGTGTGTGTGTGTGCCACTTTGTGGGGGGGTTCCACCCGTTACTTCTCCATCCAGATGGAGTGAAGCATGAGAGAAAAGAATTGCTTGAGAAACTCCACTGGAATTCTACGGCAAAATGATCTCACTAATCTGCAACCTCAGCACTTTCGAAGACTTTTATTCTTTGCCGTAAACCTTAAACAACTTAAACACTCGAGTCCCGTGCGACGGCCGGCAGCTTGCAGTGTGTAAATCCCATCCCTGAGCACCTGGTGCTTTATGAATACATTTACTTCTATCCTGTCTCTCTCGATCCTCTCTGCCATCGCCCCTCTCTCCCTCTCCAATGTTCTGCCTTGATCTGGGCTTACTTGGTCTCTGAGAGGTTAAGAGACACATGGGGTCAAGGCCGATAATAATGGGTTTGAAAAGCCGTCCCTCATATTTCTGTGGGAGTTTTCTCTAATCCTCCATGCCACCCCAGAGTGTCTTAGTGACAAGTCAGATTACGAAACAGTAGCTTTAAAGCCCAGAAAGTCCTGTGATCTTGGCGAGGCACGGGCCTGTGGTTCACTCGTCAGCACGGAGGTCGCCGCTTGAATGACAGGATGATATCTCACAGTAATGGTATAGAAGGTCTTCGTACTGACACACTGAGCTAACATTATTATTATAGAATGTTTAGAAAAGAACAGACAAACCAAATGAACCAGTATGGATGAGTAAAACATTGTAGAATGTGTGAATGAGGGATAACATTATATAATAGTGGAACGTTCTAAAGCACTGTCAATTGAGAAGAATGAGTGTGGGTTAACAGAATGGTTTGAATGGCGTGAGGACATTAATGTATCAAGGGTGGAAACACTCAAACACTGTAAATGGTGTAAATGTAAATGGTGAAGCACATTCTAGAACAGTATGAGAGCATTTTGAAACAACACGATTCTACATTCTGGAACAGTATGAATGTGGAGAACCCTGTGGAACATTGTGACAGGGGGATCTGACATTCGTCAGCAGGGAATGAGAGAATGTTCTCGAACAGCGTGAATAGGGAGGACACTAATACGGTGGGAAAAGGTAAAAAACACTTTACAGCATTCACATAAATTACAGTATTTTGACAAACCCGTGATTGCAGATTTCAGAATGTAGTCTTGGAAATCTTGGCTGTTCCCAGACTAGCTGGGTTGCCAAGGCTTTAAAGCACAGTCTGCATGCCGGATGCTTAGCTCCAGGAGAACACCAAAGAGAACAGGCTGCAGAGCGAGCATCCTGCTGGCCATGGATGAGGAAAGAAAGTGTTAGCTGAAGACACACCACCAGGACACAGGGACTGATCACCACTGTGGGCCCCCATTTTCAGAGTGTACAGAGTAAGGGTTCCAGGGACAGATGGGCTTGGTTGAGGATGCTCGTGGTGTAGCAGCATAAACATCTGATACTGTCATGATATGTATGTTCTTTATTTGTGTAGTTTATCACTTGTCAGAAGAAAAGTAGTCAGTGAGAAACACTGGAGCAGTCTGAGTGACTTTTCTTGTTTTGTTTTGCACTCTAGCAGCAGCATTTTGAATGAGCTGGAGCTGTCTAAACCTTCAGGAAATAACCGTCTTGTTTGGACACACAATCTCTAACTTTAGCAATGTTTTAAGGTGCCAAAATGCTGATTTTGTTAGAGCTTTAATGTGGTCACTAAAACTAAGATCTCCATCTATGATCAAGACAACATTTTTCCATGGGTTGACATTTTAGGTGCTCCAGGTTCCAGAAGGCCACTAAGAATCGCCCACTAAGAATCTTCCTTCTTTATTCCTTCTTTTCTGCATTTGGGCGAGGAGTGGGTCAGTGGTGGGGTGGAGTCAGTTTCTTCTGAGCGCTGCCAGAACTGGAAGTAGAAGTTAGTATTCACACCCACCGCTGGCTCTGGACAGGGAGGGCAGCTTGCATGAGGGAGCAGCCAGAGGCTAAATAATGGCTAGATTAGCCCGAGCAGATGGACGAGTCACAGTCCAACAGCTAAACACAGTGGCTGCACATAAAGACAGTGGTTAAGTGGAGTTCATTCTCTGCCACTGATAGTGTCAATCAAACTCTCTTTACATTCAAACACTGCTCTTTAAAGAAGGAAAGAACACTGATAAAAAAAAACAAAAAAAACGCAGCAATCTATACTGCTACCCAGTCTGTATTTTTGTAGTTATCAGTTACCATAAGAATTTCATTGAACCCATTTACCAAGTGAAGCAGGGGTGGTCACCAACGAGAGGCAGCAGGGAGCAGCACGTGGGGACGGTACCTTGCTTAAAGGTACCTCAGTGATGACACTAGCAGTGCTGGGATTCAAACCCACAAATTCTGATTGCAGGGCCAACTCCCTAACCACTAGGCCAGCAGCTGAAAAAGGGTTTCTTTACTTTCATTCAGTCATCCACTATTGTGCAGTTCTTTCAGAGATTGTGTTCGCTTTGCAGAGGTCCAGTTGGGGTTGGAAGCTGCCATTTAAGAAATGGATGTCGTCACAAATGTACATGAAGATGGAGGGCATGCTTACATTTTTTACATTGTACAATTTTTCTTTTGATCGGTTTATGAAAACATTTAAACTGTCTCTGCTGTAGCCCATCAACATTCAAATCTGTTTGGGTAAAAATATGGGGCATTTTTATACATTTGGGTTTTTTATTTCAAATTACCCACCCTCTGAATGCTGACTGATTTAAAGCAAATCTCATTTAAAAAATGAAGTAGTTCTCCTTTATTTCTTTTGACTTTATGAATATCCATGGTGGTTTCACAGCTTGAACATAGCACCATCCCCACTTTCTGAGTATGAATTCACAGCTTAGGGGGCATTTTTGTAGCTTTTTCTTAGCTGAAGTTTGGAAATTCTGTGTTACAGTCTCTCATTGATCCCAGAATAAGCTTCCAGTACTTGTTATTCATGTTAGCTTCATAGCATCAGTGTAAAACTTAAGCTAAATAGAAATACAGCATGGATGTCTACATTTGCAGAAAGTGATATAATTCGGTTATGAATGGTGTCAGTTGTTGAGTGTTTCTCCTTTTTCTCTCTTCCTTTTCTCACCAGATTCAGGAAAGTTAAGCAGAAATCATGTTTAAGATGTGGAATCGTAATTTTCAGGTTATGTCTCCCTATTCTACATGATAACTGATGCCCTGTAGAATGCTTTGTGACCCCTTTAGAGCACAGCTACTAACGTAATTCATTTTTACGATTGTGACACTTCTTCTGACCTGCTAGAAGCACATCCAGTGTTTCTTAAGGCATCATTCTACATTCTTAGAGGAAATGTTAACAAAGACCTAACAAGACTTTTAAAAAACCCTTTGTCTTGCTCTTCAGAGAGGTTGTCTGTGGTTTGCCTGATTCCATGAAGTCTATTAAAGTGTGTTTGGTCAGCATTTGCATTGCAGCACAAGGTAAAAGTCTTTTGGCCTCTGTGATAATGGTTAACTTCTCTTTAAAGCATGCTAATGATCCTCCTGTAAGGCCTCTCAAGGCCTGCTGTCAGTCTGCGTTCATTAGAAAGAGAACAACAAAAACAGGAAGCAACTAAAGAGATTATTTGTTTTTCACAAACTGTAGCTTTAAAAGAATGCTGCACCCAAAAGCTAACAAGGCTGATCATGAACAACTGCTTGCAGGGAGTCATTAGCATTATGTAGTAGCCCATTATGGATGAGTAACTAGCCCTTATTTACAGCTACTTCATTGTCAGAGTTTCCTTATTTAAGCAAGTTTTAGTGTTTGGAAAAAGGTGTGTAACTGTACTTTTAGACCTGTCTCAGAAAGCCTTGTCAGGCCCATCTTAGTTGTAGGAAATGCCATCAAAACCTCATATCTACAAAAAAATCTACTGTATAGGAGGAAGAAAAAAAACATATTCAGAATCAATCACATTCAGAGAACATTACTGATCTCGGAGGAAATTGCTTATGCTATGACTGCACAGATGCAGAGGCAAGAAGAATACATACTATTATACATAGTATTAAAGTCAAGAAAATACTTTGTACTAACACACTATGTTACATACACAAAATATTCTTTCTGTGGTCAGTAAGAGAGGTGGATATAAGCACTGTAGATAAATAAATAAAATGACTGCTGAAGTTTACTAATTCACAGAAGTGGTGTTTTGGGGTTGTCCTTTATATTGAGTCTTTTATAGCACTTAATTGTGACACAAGTAGATATTTTATACGTAACACGACTAATGGATAAAAAAAGAATAAATTGTGGCATATTGATTTCCAGTATAAGCTAATCTGACAGAAGTCTTTTTGAAGTATATCAGCATCTTTTTGCTGACATGACAGAATTTGTGTTCTCCTCCAAGCATGACATTGCATTAGTGGCAGATTGAAAAAGGTGGAAGCATCTGGGAAGCATCTGTGCATTTTTTACTGTGCAATTTGGGGATATTGGTCTATTCTTCCTGACACACGTCATTCATTTGGCACAGCAAAAATATCCACTGGCATTTTAAACGTTATCGTTAAAATGAACTGGCAGTATGAACATATGACAGAAGTAACTACGTCTCACATGTTTCCCTCCCCTCTCATGTTCCATGCTGGACACCTTTTAGGAATGAGGCAGCTTAAGGATGCCACCCGCTTGATGGGTCAATTGTTTGGCCCCAGAATGTTAATTGACAAAAAATGGTTTATTAATTAATTAATGGGTTACATAATTACTTCATTAATTAATTCACTGATTGATTAATACATGGATTACTTATTTGGATCTGATGGTAGTAGAAGCTATAACTGCCTCTAATTACTTGGTTAAATCACACTATAAAAATGTATTTGGTGACTGTAATCAGTTTTAAAAACGCACTGTTCTCTCCAGCCGTCTTTAAATGTCTTCCATCACACTTTAATTTTCTTTTATTGATTTGATTTTGTTTGTTTTTTTATTTCCTTACTTTATATGTTTTTCATATTTCTTGGTTTATTAGTATTCTATTCCTGTAAAGCACATTGAATTACCTTTGTGTATGATAATGGGGGTACATAAAGGAACTGGAAAAAGTACTTATTTGGGAGATCTGAATGTTTTCTCTCAGTGATAAGTGGTCTGGTGGGAGATAATAATTATTATTATTAGATAAAATTTCCTCCGACCTGCCAGTGCATGGTGACATTATCAAACATTAGAAGACGCTTCTTAGGCAGGACAAAAGATACACTATGACTCTCCAGCAGATTTTAATTTTACTTTTACTTTCACTCTGATAGATATATTTAGTCATTTGTAATAGTTACGTTTTCCACAGTTCATCTTTAGTCCACATGTATCTTCTTTTTTGTGTAGAATTTCTTTCTGGTGTGTTTGCTTAGCTCCTGAACTACTATACGGTTTCTCAAACATTTCTCTTCATTTGAAGCTTTAGCATTTTATTTTAGACCAAAACTACAGAAAGATAGCAGAAGGGAGTTGAACATGCTTCAGTTCCTATTCTGATAGATTCTGGATAAGTGGGCTAAGAAGTTAAACTGAAGTTCTTTAGGGAACTTATACAGGTTTGGAAACGATACTTTATACTTGTGTTCAATTGGTCATTTGCCCTGATTACTAGTACATCTACTTCTGATTCCTTATTTTAGTAATGAATGTTTAATATAAGATGAGACCTTTTATTTGTCCCATGAGCGGGAAATTTACATTCAAATAGTGAACAGAACAAGAGAAGAATATATAAGCAGCATAACCTATAAACATTAAAACTATACAATAACAATGTAGCAAAAAAAATGTTACACTGTACAGCATCTCTATGAGTGTGAAACCATTCCAGTCCAGTGTCTGTTACATTCCTACACAAACACCTCATTCTGCTTTATGAGGGACTGATTAGTGATCAGCTGAATCACATCTTATTTAATGAGG
>JBBPDE010000031.1:9184363-9211195 GCA_037974605.1 Nannopetersius ansorgii | reverse complement strand
GCGCGATTAATTTGAAAATTAAACGCCCCTCTGCATTGCAGTACCACACAATCAGTGGGGGCAGTATTGTGCTATGTTGGCTGACCAGCATGCCAAAAGAAGAAGCCACTTCATGTGGCCGATGCTGCTGCTTAGTCAAGCTAGCGTTTTTATCTTTTAAAAGTGTGACAGAGTTGGGAAAAAAATAAACAAAGCCTTCTTTGTAAAATTGATGACTGAGTGTGTTCATTATATGTTATATATCGGGTTGACAGAATTACGATTAATCGCGATACATTTTTTCCAGATTTGCGATTAACTAGTTAATTTTAATTAATCACTTTACAGCCCTTATATATAAATGAGCAATACAATATGATAAACAAAGAATATGTACATATAACGTTTCAAAAAGTAAAACTCATGCCTGATTGTCTGGTGTCTGGCTCTGCAGGCGATGAGTTTACTACTTCTTCCCCACAACATCCCGAACAGCCTGAAGCACCTGTCCACGCTGGTGGATGATATTTGGTATTACGCTGGGGATCGCTCCACAGATGTGAGTAACACCTCTGAACCAAATCCCCTCCTTAACTTTTCTACTTCATCTACTCTCTTCTGACCAGTCTAACTGGAGTGTCCCTCATGCCTTCTCCTCCAATCTCTCAGTATTCTGTAGTAAACCAAAAATGTATTTGTCAATGTATCTTTGTCATATTGAGCAGATCAAATGAAAGAAACATGAACAAATGTGTCTAAAGATACCAGAAGCCTAGATAAAGGAGTTCCAACCAGTATACTGATCACCATCTGATCATCTGGAGTCATCTGCTCCTGGTTCAGGACTTCAGTTAGATTCTCTTTGTTCTGCTTGAATGATTCATACGTAGGTCACTGTGTGTCTTAACCAACAGAAACATTCCTCTGAAACTGGTCAGGTTCAGGGACTGGACTGGAAATGAAAGGCTCTGAAAGTCCTTCAGGAAGCCTGGAGAACTGTTCCTCAAGAACACATTAACATACAAGACAGTATGGATCTTGTGAAGCAAAATATGGAGAAATGTGGCTTAAGACTTTTGCTCAGTAGTGTATGGCTAGCTGTTAGAGCGTAGTGTGGGATAGAGTTGCGGTCATCATGATGTAAATCGGTGGGATAAATGCTTCCATTACTTGTTAGCTCAGGTACCTTTGTAGATACAGTATAAAACTAAATAAGGAAGGTTTTGGTTGATTGACATCATTAAGAAATCTGATCAAATCTGAAATGTGTAATTTTTAAAAAGTTGTCTTCTCCTGTGTTTCAGATGAACTGGTACACCAAAAGAGCAGCGCTAACCGGCATCTACAACACCACGGAGCTGGTGATGGTGCAGGACTCCTCACCCGACTTTGAAGAGACTTGGGCCTTCCTGGACAACCGTATCCAGGATGTGGTCAACATGGCCAGCACTGCCAAACAGGTAGACTAGACTGGACAGAGGTTTTGATTGAACTATTTTCTTCATTGTGCCTCACTCAGCCTTGCTGATGCTGGTGTGTGATGTTTCTTGTAGGTGCAGTCGACCGGAGAGGCTGTAGTTCAGGGGCTGATTGGTGCTGCAGTTACGGTTAGTGCCCTTTAAGTCACACACACAATCTGCAAATGACAGGAGTCGTCCGTTAAGAAATTAGCTCACATGTTAAAGGGAAGTGCAGAGATCAAGCTGCACCAGTTTTATTATGGTTTTGAAGCATTTGACTTAATTTATGCCCTAGAAACTGGCCCCAAAACCTCTTATGGTTTGGGTTAGGCCCCTTACTTCCAGTAAGAGACCTAATCTTAATTGCAACAGACCAAGACATTCTGGACAGCACCATGCTTCCAACTCTGTGGACCCAGTTTGGGAAAGACCCTTTTCTATTTCAGCATGACTGTGTCCCAGTGCACAAAGCAAGCTCTATAAAGACATGGAGCCCTAACCTCAACCCATCCAGCAACTTTGGGATTAACTGGAACGGAGATTATGATCCAGACCTTCTCGTCCAACATCAGTGTCTGATCAGAATGAATGAACACAAATTCCCAAAGAAACTCCAAAATCTTGAGGAAAGTCTTCCAAGAAGAGTGGAAGCTGCTAGAGGTGCGAAGAGGGGCCAACTCCACATTAAAGTCTGTGGATTTGAATGCAGTGTCCCTGCTGGTGTAATGGTGAGGTGTCCCAGTACTTTTGTTCATACTAGGACTTGCTGCCTCCAAAAAAGGGATTCATACAAGCAAACCATCCCAAAATGAGTGATCACCAGTACATTATACATACTGACTTCTGAATGAGAAGAGAAGGTAGATGGATAGACTGGGTGGATACATGTGCTTTAATTAATCCCTGAACTTGAGCGCTGGAGAACTGAAAGGACAAGCCTCAATAAATACACAGTTTACACATTCCACACACACAGTGCAAAGACGTCACGGCAGACAGAAGTGCAGAAAACGTCATCATCTGAAATATTCTCACTTTGACAAACGGAAATCAGGACTTTGAACGTTTTAGAATTAGAAAACAAGACATAAATAGACATGGGACCAGGATAAGTAAGAATGTGATGGAGGTTTTGTGAAATGAAGACTAGAGGGCAGCATTTACTTCTGATCATGTTTTCAGAGTGTGTCTGTAAAGTCTCCAGGGTTTCTTGTTAAACGTGTGTCCTGTACAGTGCCTGTTCTACTGCTATTGTGTTTATGGAGTGAGAAATGGGGGATTTCACAGATTTTTCAATTTGTCTGCATGAATCAGTCTTATAATTAAGTCACAGTGGGTTTGGGAAGAAACGTGTTCACAGTGGGTGTGAATGGAACCAGACGCAAATATAGAATCACAATCAGAAAACATTATTGATCTGTGAAGAAGCTGCTTATGTTATGACTGCACAGACTCACAGAGACTGGAACTACATAGAATATTGTTCAATATGTTCACTTCAGTGTGGAATCTGAAAAACATTATGCTTTGTAAAGTGGCCCCTTATACTCAAATGCTGGGTTTAGATAGTATTAATAAGGAACTTAGTTAATTGAATTACTAGCGACACTAATAGTGTTACTGCTGTAATAGAGATCAGTAGCAGATCAGTAATATTGATATAAGTAGTTATATTTTACATATGAAGACTGTAGCACCTAATAAGATATTGCACATAATGAAATTATTTAATATAGGCATTTTATTTACCACCCAAACCCGCCAATGAACCTACATGACTCTTCTTAGGCTTTAGATATAATGTAAAGTAAGGTAAAACATTAATGTATATTAAGAATACATTTTTGGGACTGTTTTGCCTCACAATACCCTTCTACCAGTAATGTATTTAAAAAAATACGGCAAAACGAAGCGTGTTCAGAACTATTTTTTGTTTCAACTTTGTGTGTGGAAGCTTTGAGAGTGTTCAGACATCTGTATTTCATTCATCTGCATTGTGAACAACTTTTAACAGGCTTTTCTAAAGCAAAGCATTTCACAAACTCGATTTGAGTGACTGCTTACATCTTAACCATAGACATTTTGAAAATTGACTGTCCTTTTTGGAAGTGTGTGGAGATGTTCTGACTCAGACCTCTCTCGTTCTCCACAGCTGAAGAACATCACAGGGCTGAACCAGAGAAGATGAAGCTTTTTCCTTCCAACTTTCCCTCCTTTCTACACGATATCTAGCCACAACCCTTCATGACTACCAGGCACTTGTCCAGCTTCTTTGTGAGCGTGGCTGAAGTGTCGTTTTTACTGTTGATTTAAATGCAGTTGGACCAGAGGGCAGTTTTCAGTGTTTCTTCATGCCCTTTGTGATGTCACATCTCTCTAATAAGGTAACTGTGCCATAGCCTTTTGTTGTACAGCAGCATGTTTGATCGTCCTCCTGGACGTCTGCTGGCCCCGACGCACTCGAATCGCTCGTATTCAGATATTCTTCACTAGTTGTGTAGGAGAGGAGTCTGGTTTAGACCTAGAAGAGCAGAACTCCTTACCAACACTGTTCCCTATGTCATCACAGAGGCATAATAAATGTGTTATACTTGAAAATGTTTTTTTTTCTGACATTTTGTGATATATTTGAATGTCTCAATAAAAAAAAAACATTTAGACAATTTTGTGAATAATGGCACTATTTTCTCGGTAGCTATAGCTCATATGTCCTGCATGGTTGATCTCCATCCTCACTAAGGGTGTTTCCACATATAGTCTCTTTAAAGGAACCAAACTCATTTTTCTAGAGTTGAGGTTAAAACTTATACATTATCCATGAAGCTCTTTGCTTCTACTTTTCTTCATTGAAATGGATAGAGAACAAGAATGTCATGAGGCTGTGCAACTTGGTAGAGAAACTTGATAAGAATCTCTAGGTCCCCTCTTCATCTATTCATCCCTCCCTCTCTTCCTCCATCCTTTTCTTCATCCCTCTCTCCCTCAAAAGCAGTCAGCAGCTCAGGAACAATTTGTGTTTACTTGAAGATCTATTTAAGCAGTTCAAATGAACCCAGGATTGGAAAGTGTTGAGTTTTCCAAATTGGGATTTTATATTTGGTTTTACAATATTTTACAGTAATAAGTTTCCATCTTTAAAATGTCTGTATTACAAATGTTTGAGACATAAACTCCTTCAAGGTGGTCGATGCGTGATGCCTGATGCCTGAGATTCTGTTTTACACACACTGCTCCCTACACCCCTTGTTGGTGGCAGCCCCCTGCCTTACTTGATGAATGGGTTAAATGCAGAGAAAGAAAATCACATTGCTCACAGGAAAAGAAGAGAAATGGCTCAAAACTCCACAATGACTCCATATAGCCATTATTGCACTTGAGTTCTGGAGTTTTTTCTTCATCCAGACAATGTAGCATATGCGGGGGAGGGAACTGTGCAAAAGTTGTCGAATTCCATTTATTTGATTGCGTTATGCGGTTGTTAATTCAGGGGACATTATTAAGACACTTTTTAAGTCCACTAAATAGGGAGCAGGGAGTAGGGACTAAGGGCAGTTTGGCATAGACCCTCAGTGTCCCGGATGTAAACACACGCTGTTCACGCTGGTCTTGAGGCTCTGAGGGATTTTTGAAAAATAATTTCAAATTTTTTAATCTCCAGCCTTCAGAATGCCATACGCCAACCAGCCCACGGTCAAAATCACCGAGCTGACGGACGAAAACGTGAAATTTGTCATCGAAAACACGGATTTAGCGTGAGTGATCTCTTTACAGTTAGCATTAGCATTAGCAGGACTGTTATCAATGAAGTGAAGCGTTTAGGTTTTTGTTTTTTACTTATCATAATGTGCAACAATTAAGGCAAAGTTAGTTCCAAAAAAGCAACTAGAAATGTACAGTAAGTAAAAAGCATTTTAATGCATCTTAGCATTAGCTCTCGTAAAAGGTAAAACATTGTTGATTGGTCAAAGTAAATTATTTCACTCAATGCTTCACTAATCCTTAATAGAGCTCAGTAATCTAAAATTAGACATTTATTTAAAGAAAAAAAAAGCTAATTTGCTGTAAAAAAAATCTATATTTATGGATGGTACGTAGATCTAGTTCTGTTTTATTCTATTTGGAAATTGTTTTGGCATTACATGCCAAATGTAATGCTGGTGGGTTGGTGGTGTGGGCTGCATTTAAAAACAAAAATTACATTTACATTTCCAGTATTAGGCAGATGCTCATTTACTTGAGGGCTTTGTAGTCTGCAAAGAAAAATACACGTTTTTCAGTGTTTGGGCTAGTCCCCTTCCAGTGAATCAATGCTTCAGCAGACGAAGACACTTTGGACAACACCATGCTTCCAAATTTGTGGACCCAGTTTGTGGAAGAATCTTTTCTATTCCAGCATGACTGTCGCAGTGCACAAAGCGATCTCCATAAAGACATGGCCGGAGAAATTCAGTGTGGAAGAACTTGACTGACCCACTATGAGTCCTGACCTTAACCCCATCCAGCACCTTTGAGATGAACTGGAACGGAGATTATGATCCAGACCTTCTCGTCCAACATCAGTGTCTGACCTTATCAGAATGAATGGACACTAATTCCCACAGAAACTTTAAAATCTCGTGGAAAACCTTCCAAGAAGAGTGGAAGCTGTTATAGTTGCAAATGGGGACCAACCCCATATTAAAGTCTACGTACTTCTGTCCTTCTGTCTCTGTTTATAGACAGTGAGGGTCTTCACAGTTCTGATGATCAGAGGAAATTTGTTCCACCACTTCTGTGCCAAAGCTGAGAAAAGTCTTTATGTCATTTGCATATATGATGTTTATATCTATTTACTGCTTTCTCTCTACAGGGTTGCAAACTCCATCCGGCGGGTGTTTATGTCTGAAGTTCCCACCATCGGTGAGTGTCTCAAGCTACAACAGCAATTAAGTGACAAAGAATCATGGACTCTGTGTCATTTATGCAAAGCAGTCATTCTCCTCAAACCATTTAGTGACCTCTCGAGCCCTGTGGATGGGGCAGCAGAGGTTCATCAAATGATGAATTTGTCTTGATTTGCTGTAGAGCTGTAAAATATTTACAAAATTTTACTGCTACATGTTGATATGGTGATGCCTTACAAGATATTAAGGACCCATATCATCACTTTTCTGGAAATAAAAAGGCTTAAAGGCCTTAAATATTCAAATGGTACATTTCCTCTCTCATCCATACAGTCCGCATATGTAAAATAAGCTGCAAAAAAAAGCCTGTTTTTAAATAATAGTATTTGTGATGTCACAAAACCAAGATGTTTAAATATATCTCCTTATTCTTGCTGCAGTAGTGTAGCTCCAGCCATTCATGCACTGATTCAGCAACACCTTTAACGGTTCAAAATTAGACTTCTGTTGGATTACATGAAGACCAACATGGGAGGAAGGGAGGGAGGACGGACTGAAGGGAGGAAGGGAGGGAGGGATGGATGGATAGAACACACCTGGACCTGTAAGAAACACTGTGATTGCCCAGAGGCTCATTTGCAAATTGCAGCGTTCTGCCTTATCAGTATTGTAGAGGCCGATATTGTGATATGATCACAATATATATTGTGCAGCCGTGATTTGCAGTGACCCGCTTCTCTAAGGCGGTAGTTCTCAGAAAAGTTTGCAGGGACCCTCAGATACTTTTTCCACAGTTTGCCCTAATTTCAGCTCTGGAAACACAGGAACTGAGCAAAAGTATTGCCTCCCTGGGGCCCTTGAGGACCACTTCAAAGTGACAAGTGGGCCGAAATCAAGCCAGAAGAATTTCAGCAACTAAAACTTCTGTGTCCCAATAATGAACTTTCTTTCAAACTCACTTAGACCTTCTACCTTTCCCACCACATGAGAGGACGTTAACTGATTAAATGTATCGTGATTCACCTGTCCGGAAGCATGTGCACCAAATTGAGTGGTCCAGCTCATTTTCTCAGTTCTCCCCTTTAATTTCTCATCCGTCTGTATTAGATGCTGTTACTCTGAGTATTGTTAAAGCATTTCCCAATCTTTCAGCGATCGACTGGGTTCAGATTGACGCCAACTCTTCGGTGCTCCACGATGAGTTCATTGCACACAGAGTGGGTACGTACACTTTAATTCATCCTGATGCTGCTGTGTCGTGTGTAGAGGAAGCGTCTTTAAAAGCTGTAACATCTTGCTCCTGTTTAGGGCTCATACCACTGACCAGTGATGACATAGTTGACAAGATGCAGTACTCCAGAGTAAGTTTATCGATTTATCTCTTTTATAAGATTATTGTTATTAGCACCTCAGGTGGGAAATTTGTGTTGTTCCAGCAGCACGGAACAAGTGAGGAAAGTAGAAGTAAAAGTAGCAATACCTATAAAAACTATAGAATATGATAAGATTTATATTGTAATTTATATTATAATTAGGGGGTGTCAAGTGATTGAAAAAAATGAATCTAATTAATTATTAGGGAAAATAAAGTATATCTATCAGTAGCAGTTTGAGACAATGTGCATAAGTGTGGATGTCAGAAGCATTTTAATGTGGGGGGACCCATGGGGGGGTAGTAGGGGCTGGATAAATGGGGGGACCCAATGGGGGGGTAGTGGGGGCCGGATAAATGGGGGGATGAAACAATTTTTTTTTTTAAAAATCGCCCCCTAATATTATGGATCCGTTGCCCATGCATAAACAGCCTTGGATCAGGCTATTCTGGCACGGACCGCTGGGTTCGCTCCTAAATGATACTTCATTCTACAGAGCAGCTGTGGCCAGAACTGGACCGGGTGCGCAAAGTCACGTGATGTGATTAATCAGCGTTAATTTTTTAACACATTATTTTTTCTGTGACTACTTAATCCTAATTAACGCTTTAATTCGACACCCTAATTATATTATTAAAAAACTGCGTTATACAGAAATTTAATAAACTTTTAAAATATTTGTGTTTGTGAATAGACAATGAGAGATGTGTTTCCTGAATGACTGCTTAGAAGTGTGTGGTAAAAAGGAAAGACCTGAAGCTGACGTTTATCTTGTGATGCTCTTACAGGACTGCACGTGCGATGATTTCTGCCCAGAGTGCTCTGTTGAACTGACCTTGGATGTGAGGTGCACAGAGGACCAGACGCGTCACGTGACTTCACGAGACCTGCTGTCCAACAATCCCAGAGTCATCCCTGTGAGTCTGCTACCCTCAAACACTCGACACCATTCTTCCATATGCAAAGCAGTCATACCCCAGACCATGCGAGTACTGTGGATGCAGCTCTGTCATATGGGAGCAGACCACCACTAACAGGACAGAAGTGTCGCATCAAATATGCATAATATTGACAAAATATCAATAGTGTGATTTTACTGCTATATAAAGCAATTGGTAAAGGAACTCTTGTCTGTTAATGGTACATTTACTCCCCTATCCACACAGTCCACTTATGAAAATGTACCACTGTCTGTCCATTTTTGGTAGTAGGATTGCTACTACTGGGTATATTAAAATACTACAGTCTTCACTCAAAATTATATGACTATATTTCAAAAATGTCTTATGAGAAATCAAGCATATGAGACAAGCCACTCACAAAATAAAATAATAGTTTAATAATACAAACCCAGTGCTTTACAGCATAATCAATGCTCTACTGCACATAGTCAACAACAAACTAAATAACCCACAATATTCCACAAAATCTCCTTAAGAGCCCATTAATTTTGCATTCTCTGACCAACTTGGAGGAAATAAACTAGAAACTCCCTGGTTCTGTCTGTAAACATGTTTAGGAAGCTGTATTGCTCCCCATTGTCTACTGTATTGTAGTAAAGTCTGTAAGAATGTATTACATAAAGCCTATAGAAAAATGGTAAGTGCTTATTGCATTTCTACTGTTTCTCAAGCAAAAATATTGTGTTCCCTGTGAACTATGTGGTGTCTTAGTTCTGTTTTAGTTCCAAAATGTTTTAGTTCTGAAAAATTAAGCACATGAAGAGTAGCCGACTTTAAATGATAATACTTATAAATGATGATACATATTGTTTAAAAAACAATTTTAGTGGCTTTCTTAAATGCTAGGATGCTTTACAGCAGTGATACTGTAAATAACCATAAACAATTTTGCACTAATTTTACATATGAGTAGCTATTCTCATCTCTAGAAATCTTCTCACAAATGGAGCTGTATTGCTCCCCATGCCTCCTGTAGTATAGTACAATCTATTAGAATGACATCATGTGTCACATAAAGCTAATAAACTTCTTTTAAAGAGCTTTTTATTTTTCTAGTAGCCCTAACATACAAACAGAAGTCTGATCTTGCATTGTGTTCCTCAGGTGACTTCCAGAAGTCGAGATAATGATCCCAACGACTATGTGGAGCAGGATGGTCAGTACAGCTTGTTATTTTCCTTCCTCTTAAAAAACTCCATATTTAAGAGAATAACAAAGTTGCTTTGCAATAAAATTTGCTTTAAAGGATCCAGATTGAGTTTAAAATCCCCACCCAAGCAGTAGCGTAAAAACATGTTTTGGAGCCGAGTGTTCGTTTAGCTTTATTACAAGCAGTGCAATCAGAAACCCCCTCATATTTTGCTTCAAGACTGGGCAAGAGCTCTCGGGGGTGTTCAGGAATCAGATTTTCTGTTTGGGAAAAGGTTATGTAAGCAGATTGATTTGGTTCTTCTCTTGATTGTAGACATCCTGCTGGTGAAGCTCCGAAAGGGCCAGGAGCTGCGCCTCAGAGCATACGCCAAGAAGGGTTTTGGCAAGGAACACGCCAAGTGGAACCCAACTGCGGGGGTGGCCTTTGAGTATGACCCAGATAACGCACTGAGGCACACAGTGTACCCCCGCCCCGAGGAATGGTAGGCTCGGTTTTATGCCTTATTAGTAAGACACTTCTAGTATGATTTCATGAAGTAATTAGTGTGGCGCCTGAATTAGCAATCAGAGCTCGCAGCAAGCCTTCCTTCACCTCTTGATGGCAGCTTGTGGAGCTGATTAGAATATTTTGTTTGTGAATCAGCTGGAAATACTGTTTGGAGGTGTTCAACGTTCTTGTGGAAATCAAAAGTGTACAAAATAGAAACTGAAAAAGTTTGTCATGTCATTGCACATTATAACCTAGATTAATATTCTTGCATTTGCTGTTTTATCTGTATCTCAGGCCCAAAAGTGAATATTCAGAGATTGAAGAAGATGAAGTCCAAGCTCCCTACGACCCCAACGGAAAACCAGAACGGTAAGAGAAGGCATGGAAAGTGAAGAGTAAGCCCTGCTGTCGGGTTTTGTTAATATGTATTATTTTGCAACAAATTTCTGTGGGTGTTCTGGTTTCAGTATAGCGGTGTTCCTTAATCTTGCTCTTGGTAGCACTGCATAGTTTCAAATGGTCCATTCCCGAACACACCTGATGTTTTATAGTCAGTTGATGACAGAAACATCACCTGGTTAAATGTTGGCAAAGAAGTTAGACCAGGCCGCCCAATATTTTTACAAAAGAAAAGTATAAAATGGTAACTCGGTGGTGCCACTGGCAGTCTTGCAATTTGATCCCACGGCCATCCAGTAACAGGGGCTACTCCGCAAACACCAGGCCACCAGCTGCCCCAAATACAGTCATGGAAAGAAAAATAAGAGTAGAATTGTTTTTTCTAGTTATTGCTTTTGTAAAGTGTGGGAGTGTGTCTGTAATATGTGCAGGTCACTGTTGTATTATACACTATTGACCAACACTTAAAATAAATATAAATAATTTATTATGCCTTGGAAATGTTAAACTACACTCTTAGATTATTTTGCTGCAGCAATTAAAACAGTGATGTTAAGAGCCGAGTGCATGTGTGTATGACCCTGTTCAGAAACTCAATCAAGAGTGAAGCTGCTGGAATACAGACCATAGAAAAGCTTCTCTACACACACTACTGCACTCACGACAGATATGGAGGTGTTTCTTATTCTTACATACACACTGCAATTGTTCAGAAATGAATAGACACCTGTGCATTTACACTCACGCACACAGACGCAAACCGTACAGTGAACAGAAAACAAGGGAAATGTGGTTTCTTTTTTTCCCCATGGCTGCTGTATATGTTAAGCAGGAGTGGAAGAAAAATGGTTAAAAGAAAACCTCAATAACCTTTGATAAGCAGATCACAAAACGTTATAAGGTGAAGGTTTACTTCAGCTCAAAGCTCATAATGAATATAACAAAGCCAACAACAGCAGAGAAGTCTGCCATTACTGAGATGTAGAAGAGGTGGACAGCTTTTATCAATTATCATCCGCAAAGGATCCAGTGATTAAGACAAAAGACATATTGGCATTCAACAAAGGATAAGGGGCTTAGAAAAGGTCTTCAAATGCAGTGATAGGTCTGTGAACAAGGATGAGAATTGTCCAGGCTCTGGCCTTTTCTGTTTCTTTGTGGATATGAAAGATGGAAAGTACAAACATTGGAAAAACATTGATGCCTCTGGACCTCAGTTTTGGCAGACGCTTTTGGAAGTATGTTGGTCGGCAAAGAAAACTCTTGGATCTCTCACCAGATCAAGGCGCACCTCTCAATCAAAGCCCAGAACAACACACTGAAGCTCTTGTCTTGGAGATCTTACGAGAAAAAACAATTCACTGGGAAATAGTTTTTCAGAATTTCGGAATGAGAGAGAACAGTCAGGACAGAGACAGGATTTAATTAAGCAGTCTAAAGGCCCAACCGGAAGATGGTACATGGGAAAGAAACTATAGCCCTGTGGCTGTCGGGCTGGAATGGACTCGACAGCAAATCGGAAACAAGAAATTAATTAATAATCAAATATTAGTTGGTGTATTAAGGAACATTTGAAACTGCAGCACCTTGAGTCGGAGGATTAATGAACACTCCACTTCATCATAGAGAATATTTGAAACCATGTGTCGCTGGTAGAGCCTTTAAAGTTAATTTGTAAAGTGGATTTTCACACTTGAACACACTGCGCCACACAGCGTGAAAGTTTTTTGTATTCAACGCATTCAGCAAGAAACACAGCGCCCGGGCAGCAGTGTGCGGGGACGGTACCTTGCTCAAGGGTACCATTTATGGTACCAGTGGTACCATTTACAGCCCTGTGATTTGAACCCACAGCCTTCCCAACCACCAAACCCTGTGCTTGGAAGTTTGTGGGTTTGAATCCCAGGACTGCCAGTGGCACCACTGAGGTACCTTTGAGCAACATACAGTACCCACTCACTGCTCCCCGGGTGCTATGTTCCTAGCTGCCTGCTATTTCACTTTGTGAATGGATTAAATACATAAATAGTTTCAGAAGTTTGAGCATTCTAATTCCAGGACTGCTAGTGGCACCACTGAGGTACCCTTGAGCAGATGGTGGTTGAGCAGAATGTGGTGGTGGGATTTTTTTGGTATACATGCAACCACTCTTCTATAACAGACCATTGTAGCACTGCAGAAGGTAGAAAATGTATTGAAAATAAATTGGCATTTTAACTAGAAATCTCAAAGACCTACAACCATACCCTTCATCTGAAGACATACAAGCCATTCCTAAGGTTGCAAAAGACCTTCACAAAATTTGCCACTGACATGACTGGTGATGCTCCTCAGGTTCTACTTCAACGTGGAGTCGTGTGGCTCCCTGCGGCCGGAGACTATAGTGATGTCGGCGCTTGCCGTGCTGAAGAAGAAGCTAAGTGACCTGCAGACGCAACTGAGCCACGAGATCCAGAGTGACGTCCTCACCATCAACTAAAGCGTCAGTGCAGGGGTTACAGAGTGGTGAAGGGTACACGTACCCAACACTGTTCAAGCAGCTAATGTGAGGAGAGTGGCGAGATTTTGTACAGTAGTTTTTTGTTTTTACTTGTTTAAAGTTGTGGGTTGTGGAGAATATTCTTGATAATAAACTCAAAATATGATTCTGTGTAACGGTGTGTCCATCTTCACCACCAGAGGGCAGCACAGAGAAGCCAAACAGATCATTCTGTGCAATCTACTGTACAATATGTTATAAAAGTTTATCACTGATACAGCAGTACATTCAAACACAGCTAGGACTTCATTCACCAAATTTCTTTACAGTCAGATTTTTGAGGCTAAAATGAGCTCAAAGGGCAGATCGCTGACTGTTTGTAGTCTTTACACCAGATGTAGTTGATCATACAAAAAAGTTGTTTCTTTCGTTTAGATCTGGAGGTACAAGATTAATATATCCAACAAACACTAGAAGTCAGTAGTGACCCAATTCTATTTTCTCAGAAGTTCTCTCAAGGCGGTGGAGTATGACTCATGTTTATGGAAAAGATATCTGACCACAGACTTTTGAGGATTATTAACATTCTAGCCTTAATATTCCAAACATGTCTAGGCTGATAGATGGAATGAGGAGAAATGTATGGTTTTTTTTTCTGAACTGTTCCTTTAAATGGCATCAAATTTTCTAATCAAATTGACATGAGATAATCAGCTAAAGCTCCTAATGTCAGTTCTGACCTTTTTTTATTTTTTTGCACAACAGTTTAGATATTTTTCTTCTGAACTCTTCTTTAAACAGCACCAATGTTTCTAACCCAAATTTACGTGTATGATAATCAGCTTGATGTCAGAACCAGCCTCTTAACTACTGCAGATTTTCCCACAACAGTCAAATCATACATAGGGCTGGATGTTGAAATATTTTAGAGACTTAAACTTTGATACTGGTACTTGTTCCTGAGCATTTTTTGTACATAAATTAAGCTAATATGGGTGTGGCTTTTTCAGAAATGAAAGTGAGGTGCTGGAAGGGGGTGTGTTTACAAACCGCATTGAGAAGCGATGAGGTTAAAAATACATGTTAAAGGACATTCAGACAGCCAATCAGGGCTCTAGATTTTGGAACAAGCATGTCTGTTGGTTCACTGATGCTAATAACTGTAGCACTGAAGAAATGCAGAAAGAAATATTGAAATTGACACCCAGCTCCTAAGACAACCGCTTTAAAGGTCCCCATATGAAAGAAGCGCTACATAGAACTGGACGCCAGTTTGTGTAATATATTTATTTCTTCCTGTGAGTTTTGGTTTTTTTTTCCATACATGAGTATTGAGGATTTAGAGGAAAAGTGCAGTCACATAAAACTTCTCTCTTTGACCTTAATAATTTACCCTAAAATAAATAAAAGGATTCTGTAGCACAAAATTACAGCGACATAGATCAAGTGAGTTCATTCTTCACACCGAGTGTGAGACAACATCTACATATAATAAAATAAAGACTAATATCCAAATCTATTCGGACAGGTCCTCCTGTAAAGCTCAGTGAGTTTTAGGATGCATCACTGCTTCCTTTTAGAATTCCATTTAGAAAAAAAACTGCATGAAGTGTATCTGGCCAATTAAGACGTTCCCGCAGAGTGAATCTTTTCATGCGGGGTGAGTGGCCTGTGCATGATTTTTACAACTCGTCTGTGAATTTACACATCCTCTGGATTTTGGCTTCATTTTTTTTCATTACAGGATCTAAAAGTAGCAGGTGACAGCCATTATCGCTCAGTATTTCAATATTCTATATTTCACTGAGATATATATATAAATTTCATTCAGTTATACTGCATGTGGAGTACTGGCAGAAAAAAAAGACCAAACAGTTTTCTTGAAGATTGTGTATTGCTTCTTAACTGATACCACATAAATGTTTATTTATTTATCTTTTTGGCACACCACAGATCAGTTAAATGTCATAAAAATCTCAAATAGTTCTATAAATCTTTAAAATACTGTGCTGTTTCCTAAAATAAGATATATAGAGATGATAACTCTAACTCCTCTAAGGTAGAGATAAGCAAACACGTTTCTGAACGTCTTTACTGCATACTTACACCAAACGCCATCGGGGGAGGGGGGGGGGGGTTGCGGTGCGTATCTTTAGCCCGTCCGTTCACGTTAATCACCGTTTCTGTCTTTTCCCCTTGGTTCGAGCACGACCACGGTACTTGGAACTCAACGCAACGAAAGATGATGTGTATGAAGCTGCTGGCTAGTTAGTCTGGTCTGGTCATAGCTGTGATGCAGACAGACTGAAACCATGGTGAGAAACTCAATGCGTGAATGGTGGGTATCGAAACAAAGACTGAAGCGGATTCGATAATTTCATAGCACTATCAAGCGATGAGCTGTTTCCTCAGCTATTTGCTTGAACAGCGAATGTTCAAGCAAGATTTGGCCACCTTTGCAAAAAATAAAACCAAAAAACAATTTAAAAAGAAAAGGTCACGGCTTTCCTTTCAATACAAGGAGGAGCCGAGGGTCCCCGCGATGGTGGTGGGGCAAAGGCCAGGGTTCAGAAAGGGCATTGAGCACAAACACTTTGTGTGAAGAGTTAGAATACAGAGCAGCACGGCAGGGGCGAGTACGCCGTCAATCAACTCAAAACATGCTTCAAGGTAGATGGTCTACAGTTTACATAAAGCAACAAATTGAAGGACTTATCTCTCTTTCTCTCTCATCCTCTCTCTTTTCCTCTCTCACTCGCTTTCAGCTTCATAAAGCGGCTCTAAACCGTCCAGTAAACAACTGACCATGTTACAATTCGAGACAGTGATATGTATAGTTTTGCGGAGGTTTTGCGTAATGTCTTAGTCTTTCCTCAGAAAGAAATATCCAAATAATGAATCTGGGAGGCTAATAGTAAATAATAGGTGGTTAAATGGTAGTAATAATGAATAATAGTGTGCCTACAGCAGACAAAAACACATCAGTTAATAAATAAAATATACAAATAATCAGAATGGGTAATAAGTACGTTGTAAAATAATAATCATAATAATCATAATACGCTCAAGTGTGGACTGCAGCTTAAATAATCAGTGAATATGTTTCTCTAAAGGCAACTCTTCCGCTTCTTCGCCATCTCCTCACCTGACTTGCTAATCCCTTTTTAATGAAGTATTCTTTCAAGCTCGCATGATACTGAGAACACAAAGAAAGAAAAAAAAACAGCTGGGAGATAAGGTCTAAAAATACAGGAGAGGGAGGAAAGCAGTCTAGTCTAGTAGGAGTTCAGGAACCGAACGAAATGGCAGCGATGCCGTTAGACCTCCTCACGATGTGGAAGACACTAAATATCAGTAGAAATTACACATCAGAAAGACTCGAGTCATTTGTTTACCCATTCAGACGAATATCTAGGTAAGAAGAGATGAAAAATGGCAGAGACCGTGTGGCGTCGGGGGCGCTCATTCGGCGCTTAGACGTGTTTCCGGTGAAGATGCCCATCCCTGGGCCGTGAGCAACGTGGAGTGAGTGAGTGAACGGCGTGGCACCAACCGTCCCCGTCGCAATGGATCCATCTACTCCCAAATCGAACGCGTAGAAGAAAAAAAAATATATAAGCACAATATAGGCAGCTGATACTCGAACAATCCCTCCTTTTTCCTGAAGAAATATTCTCTGGATAATCAGTCTTCTTAGCAAAGATAGAAAATGATCGGCCAGCTCTGCTGGTTTTCAGTGCGTTCGGTGCGCCAGGCCAGAGTCCAAAGTAAAAGCCAAAGAGGGAACGAAGGGTCAGCTCCGGTGTGGGAACTCCATACGACGTGTAGGCTTTGTCGCGGCCGGGGCTTCTGAAGAGCTTTTGTGCTTGTGCCGGAACGTAGTCTTAGCGCTGTGTGTCTGCTTCTTCGGGACGTGTGTCGTGTTTCCACCGCAGGCAATGAGAGGAGGAAAAAAAAAGTATTATTAAATTAAGTGGAACGAAACCAAAAGAGAGAGACGAAATGAAGCTCTATGAACAAAAGAAGGCTGCGATGTCCCCTGTCAAAGCCAAGCCCAGTCTCATCTGTCCAGGAGCAACTTAAGCGCCCGCTCGATGTTCATCCTATGACCGACGCGCGTCACGCCCAGGTCGATGAGGTCCTGCTTCTGCAGGCTGGGCAGATGGCTGCCCTCGATGTCGTTGTCCATGAAGGCGTCTCTGTGCTCGGACAGGTTGAGGCTCTCCAGCCAGTCGGCCACGTCCTGCTTGCTCCAGGCCAGAACGGGCTTGGTGGCGAAGGGCTTGTTGGAGGCGGCCTGGATGAGGGTGAGGGGCGAGGGCGAGCGGCTGCGGCCCGTGCCCAGGCTGAGGGGCGGCGTGGGCAGCCCGAACACGTCCGTCATTGTGGGGGAGGAGACCGAGGCAGGAAGTGAGGCAGAGGAGGCACAGCTCAGGCCAGAGTCCGGAGGGGACATGATAGGGCTCGGGGCGCGGGGGTGCGGGTGGTGAGGGTGAGGATGCTGAGGAAGTTGCGGGGGGTGTGAAGGGTGTGGCGAGGAAGGTACACTCTCAGACTGTCGGCATGGCGATGGGGAAGCAGGCACGTTTTGGCCGGACTGGGTGCTGAAGGAGACGGCGGTGTTCTGCTGGGTACCTGAGACAAGGGACACCGCGGCGTCCGGGTTTCTGCAGGAAAAGGTAGAGAGTGAGAGAAAAAGAGAGGGAAATAATGAAAAAGCAAAAATCATACAGAAAGAAAGGAAGATGGTTCAGAAAGAGGAAAAGAGATAAAAGGGGAAGAAGCACAGTGAGAGAGAAAAGTGTGCAGATCTCAGTGTTTATTCTGAAGTCAGGACTGGTAATGGATGAGTTTGTCCTCCTTTGCAGTAGTAACAGCCTCTACTCTTCTGAGAAGGATTAACACTAGATACTAGAACAGTAGAGATGTTAGATGGAGCTCCATCACTCCAGAGAACACAGTTCTGTCTGCGTCCCGTCTAGCAGTGGTTTTCTATGAACATTTTACATGTAAATTCATACAATCCATGACAACTGTTTCCCAGCTTCAGATCAGCAACTTAAAGTTAAATAGTGTTAAACATTATTCAGCTATAAACTAAATAGGTTTTATTATTTGGATTCAGAATTAACTGGATTGTCATTATCAAACATAAATCTCATGTATGGTGTGCAAATGTTTGAACCCCCTCAGTCACAACATTTATTCAGTCAATGTATATTTTTTATTTTTAAATGAAAATAAATACATATTTTCTACACAAAGCAAACTCAAATTTTTGGTGCACAGGTTCTACTTATTTGATGACTTTTACTTAAGCAAGATGTGGACACATTTACAATTAGAAATTTGACAATTATTTATATGTATTTATTTTATTTATTTTGCTAATTATGTTCCAACATGTTTCGCTTATTTTTAGATATGTTATCTTTATAGGTAGCATTGGGGTGGGGAGGTCCCAAGACAAAGTTTCCACAATAAAGTGACTCTTTAATTTGACTAGAGGCCCTCAGTCTTTTGCTCATGACTCAGCTGCCCTTTACATTGTGTGAACGTTTCCTAAAAAGTGACAGCGATGATAAAAAGCAATGCATAAAAGAATGTGTAATGCTGTATCTGCAGCAACCCAAGCCACCCAGAGTTACCTGTGTGTGTGAACGTTGTGCTAATACACTGTGTTAGTGTCGTCCTGAGCCATCAGATAATCTAAAGCCAGCTACAAACACTCACTATTTCCAAAGTGCCAGCTGAGGGCGTTTCATATACTTGCAATTTAACACTGCAAATCATAACACTGCATAAGAAACAGGCTTTATATAGCATCATCACTTTCATACTAACAATTTTATGGCTTGACAGGCTTCCATTAATTGTGCAAGCGAAATATGTATAATAAGTGACAAAATAGCACAATTAAAACCAAGATACGGTATTGGAATTAAACTAAATGTGTCTTCTCTGACACTTTCACGACACAGCAACAAAAAAAAAAACAAATAACAAAAGCACGTGCACTGCATATTCAACATGTCATTCCTGTCTTCCTGCCACAAAGTCAGTGGAAGACACAGCATGTCCCTTTACTCTGAGTTCTATAAACTGCCATGTTCCTGAACTGTCAGGGCATTTTAGGGTCAGTTCTGTGGTCTGTAAATAACAAGATTTTTATACTAAATGGGACTCTGGCCTGAGTGAGGTCTGCAGTAGGAGGCAGCAGCGGTGCAGCTGTGTCGAGAAGATATGCCCAATATAGGTACCCAGTATAAGCACATACACACACACTTCAAGCTGTGCTGCTTTTTAAGTATGAGAACACAAGAACGCAGTGGCGCAGTAGAGATCTGCGTGCAACTTCAAACACGTATGCTTTTGTCATCAGTGGGTAACTGACGTTTGCACTGTTGGGTAAGGGGGGCTTTTGAAAAGCCTCATGGGGCAGTTTGTGTGTGATATGATGACTGCGTAATAAATGGGTAATGTTCCAAATCGACCGAGTGCACACACAAATACACACACACACACCTCTCTCTGCGATGGTTTGGTCTGTGATCATCACACTGACGTTGCTCATCTCGTCCTCAAGGCTGTTCTCATTATTATGTTGCTAGGCAACCCTTTCTTTCACGGGCAGAGCACACACACTAATCTCAGTGGCTAAATGAATGTCTGTGTTACTGGGGCAAATGCTGTTGGTGCTGGTGGTGAAGTTGAACGTACCTCGTTCCAAAATGAGTCCTACATCCTGTGGGAGAGTCTAACGCTTCCCCTGGCTTTGGTGCTTTGTCCTTGTTGACGTGTTGCAGGACCGAGTTCATCTCGGCCATCCCCTGGGGCTTGGCCTCTGGGCCATGGGGGTTTTTCAGATCCAGAGGTTCACCCCAGAGCTTTGAGGTTCTTTGTGTTGGGGTTTTCAGTGGCTCTGTTGGGGCTGTACCTGGGGGTGGTGGTGGGACGGAGGAGGGCACCCTGAAAGAGCCCATATTCTCCTCGTTCAAGGTGTCCTTGTAAAGTGCATTGCTCTTGTTGATGGCGTGCTTAGCCTTTGGCTTGGGCAGGACCTGCACCCTGTCCACCAGAAAGGCCTGTCCATCTGCATAGACTGTGCAAGTGTCTAGGGTCTCTCCTCCTTCTGACGATAATGTGGAGATGCTAGACACAGTTGAGACCGTGCTGGTTGTCTCCAGCTGAGGGTCTCCACTGCTCCGGCTATCCACCTCAATGCCTGAGTCGATAATGGGCTCGTAGGGTTCCAGAGGCCCTGTGGGGAAGCTAGGAGGTGTGCAGTTGGTAAGGACTGTCGGTCTCTTCATTTCAGAGTTGTTAGTGGTTAAATGGGGGTAGTAGGGAGCAAGGGAAGGTCCCCTCATGCCGTTGGTTTTCTGTTTTAGCAGTTCATTGATTGTCCCCGACTGATCTTCGGGGATGTCAAAACTGTTGGCAAACTCTAATGGGGGAGGCAGGGGTTCACCAAAGACAAACTCCTCATCAATGTCCACAGAGGCCAGAGGAGGTGGAGGGATACCAAAAGGAAGTTTGACTGGTTCATCCACAGAGCTGATGGTGATAATGGTCTTTCCCTGGGGAGCTGTGGACAGAGACTTGTTGGGTGGAGGGTTATTAGGTGCCGGCTGGTTGGGATCACGGAGTTCTCCAGGAGTACTGTCTGGACATGCATCCTCATCTCTCTCCCCTTCTGATAGACTGTTTTCCTCTGATTTGGCCCCATCTGTAGTGTGGACCATCAACAGCCCTGCTGACTTTTGCTGTGATGTGTCTACAATGTCAATCAGCATGTTCTTCTTCTCTTCCACCCTCTTCTCAGGCTTGCCCAGATCGTGTTGGTACTTTGATTCAGTCTCGTACTTGGACTCAGTCATCTGTCTCCGCAGGCCTCCCCTCGGCCGGCCCATGGTGGCAGTGCTGGAGAAGCTCACCTCCACGTTTGGCCGAAGCTTTGTGTCAATGAACAGTGGCTTGTTGAGGTCCAGCTTGGATTGGTCGCTCTTAAGTGGCAGAGGCTGGGACTGCTCTCTCATGGCCCGGTCTCTGGCAGCTAGAGCTAAGGCTAATGGGGAATTGGGGTCGAGGGGTTTTCCAGTAACAGGATGAACATAGTTTCCGCTCCCTGAGCTATAAGTCTTGTGAGCAGGTAGACTGATGGGACTGTGTCCTGTGCGAGTGTTCAGAAGCTCCCGTACCATAGTGGGCTCAGGGCTGTTGAAGTCTGTCACATTACCGCCTCCTCGTGGGATGCTTAGCAGGGATGAAGGGGGCGCCATAAGCCTGCGCAAACGCTCGTCACTGCTGAACATGCCCTCATCAATGGACTTAGAGTGTCTCAAACGTGGGACAGGGGTTGGAGACACATCCTCATCACCAGCATCTGTGGATCTGAAAGATGGAGAGTTCCTGTGCACCTCTAACCTCTTCTCCCTTGCTGTGCTGGAGGCCATTGCAGTTGCAAAAGGGCTGCTTGTGTTGAGGCCGTCCTCTGGGCGAAGTTGACCTGTGTGCTCTGGTGTATTCGTCTCAATCTCCATACTGCTTCCCTGACTACTCTTGCCACTGCTGCTGGTGGAGGGCTCTTTGATGATGATGGTGGGGATGGGAATGGAGCAGGTTTTCTCTGGGCTGTCCTCTACATTGGATTGCTTGACCAGCATGCCCTTCCTCCTTGCGGGCTTGTTTGGCACAAACAGACCCACTTTGCCAACATCCGAGTACGGGTTTTCGGGGATCTGGGCCCTGCGCATGTGAAGGCTCTGCTGGGCAGTTGGACTGTTGCAGGTCTCAGAGTTGTACTGTTCGGGGCTATCTCTGTAATACATGCCCTGCTCTCGCCAGGTTGAACTCAGGCTCGAATCCCCTCCTCTGTCTGGAGGTGTGCTATTTGCGGCAGGAGTTTGGGCTGTAAAACCTGCTCGGATTGTGCCGTAACCACGGCCGGCAGGTGGCGGAGCATTGTTGTGGGGTGGAGATGGAGGGGATATGGCTGGCGGTGGAGGAATGTCTTCTGACGAGTCAGGCATTGACAGGCTTCTTGTAAATTTCAACATGGGAGGAGTGAGGAACTGCTTTTCTTCTTCCGTTACGCCTGTGGTTGGATAACAGAAGCATTATTAGCAACCATATCTGGTAAAGAAAGGCAAAAAAACAAGCAATTACTTAGATATCCTGTACACCCAATATTTTATATAAAGCGACAACAAAAACCTGGCAAAAGTGGGTCCGGTGAAAAGAGGTGATCTTTTTAGTCTCGATTTGGTAATTGTTTGTGTCCTGTGACATAACGTCTTAATGATTATTTATTTATACAGGATGAAAAAAATACATAAAAGAGTCAGTAAATAAAAGTGGCAGATATTAATGTAATAAAATATACATGGCTGGATAGTGTTAAATAACATAGTGATGCAATCCTGGTGTTAAAGAAGACTTGCCTATGGACGTCTGCCGGCGCATGGTTCCCTTTGGTACACCCAGGTAAGGCCCTTTAGGACTTCCTGCGACTGGCGGGGAGTCCACTGATACGTCCTGGCTATTGCACAGGGACTGCACAACCACACAGATTCATGTTTAAGGTGTAGGAAAAGGACTTCATAATCTGCAGTGGGTTAAAACAGAGCTGATTGTTTCACTGACTGTTTTTTTCTTTTAGCGATAATTTAAAAATCTCTTTCTTCAAACTGTATTTGAATTCTATGAGGGAACACCTGACTACGTCATGTCCAACAGCTCCTACTCTACAACACATGGTTCAGTTTTCCTGTTTTCTTGTATCTACATAGGACAACAGCAAATGGTATGCCTTGAACAGTGAACATAATGCTAGTATAGGTCTCAACGTATATACTTACATTCATTTCCGATGCCACAGCGAAGCACCTGCTTGTGGGCCGCGGTTTCACAGCCGCCACCCTCACGTCCACATTCGAGCTGTCCCACACAGGTTTCTGGGGAGGTACGACCTCCTCCACTTTATCTGTAAGACAACAGCGGCCTTATTTTAGGCTTTCAGGAAGCAACAGCAAACCACAAGTATCAAAATCAAGCCATTATCCTCTCACAGGATCTACAAAAAAATCCAAACCAAGCAAGAGAAGGAGAGGGAGAGGAGACAGAAATAGGTACATTGACACTGGTCAAGGTCAAAGCCGTGCAAGCTCTTCCTGATTCCATGGGAATCCTGCTAGAGTAGCTCTGTTTCTCAGCGGCCACTGTGCAACATGCTAGCGTTAGCGCTTATTTTCAGACAACTCCCATGCATGGGAAATGATTACTTAGGGTGACTTGAAAAACAATCCTCTTCTTCAGAGCCGCAATATCTGAAAGCTGATCATCTACACAGGAGCGGAGGAAAGGGAAGTTCAGTGTCTGATTTGCTGCCATCACATTTGTCAAGACTGCATCTGGTTAGCCACGCTCGTGTACACACACACACACACACACACACACACACCTCTTTCTCTTTCTTCTTAGCATCACAATTCTTAAACATTCAGGATTCAAATCCCTTTATACTTCTAAAGCAAAAAGGGCTGATTTTAGCAGAAACTGGTCAAAACTGACCACTCTGCAAATATGACTTTTTTAAATTCAGTGCACAGCTGAACAAGTACGAAAAGCTGGAATATGTCTGCACTGGTTTCCAGAACAGTAAGTTTGGTCATTCTGATGAACCGCTTAAAAGGCCCATATCCTACATTTGTATGTCCATTTATAATGTTTACATTTTCACCATTTAGCAGATGCTTTTATCGAAAGTGACTTCCATTCCCTAACTACAGGGGGCAGACTCCCTGGAGCCACTTGGGGTTCTTTTTCAATGGTGGTAATCGAAGGTAGGATTCAAGCCCATGACCTCTTGTTCCAGAGGCAAGTATCCAACCCACTATGCCACCACCACCCTTCCATTTATTCCATTCATGACCCAATATCTCTTTCTCCCTCAGAATTAAACAGGGTTATTACCGTGACTTTCAGACGGTTTTATGCAAAAGGCTGAATGCCCCCAGGTCAAATGATGTTTTGTTGATCTGAAAATAATACACATCCTCTACCGAGAACACCCAGTATGTTATATAAATGAAATAAATTTGACCCAGTATGTTAAATGAATGAAATAAATGGCAATTGTGCAGCATATGTGTGTCTCTGGAGAGGATATATGTATATTTTCGCTTAGAAGAGAGTTGCTGTGATGCCACAGCCATCTGAGAGTGCATCAGTTTCCTCACTCTCTATGGCCACCCTGTCCATTAGCACGATGCTAGCCAGCGGAATTAGCAGTTAGCAAAGTCCTCCAAGCATCTTGAGCTGCCCATTGATGTTGTGTTAACATCAGTTGGAAAAGATGCAGAGGAGTGTTGGTAGCATCATGTGACTGATGAGGTCACTTGCAGGTAGAACAAATTACAAAAATAAGTTCAACAAAAATATAATTTGACCTGGGACATCCAACCCTTTGCAGATGATTGTATGTACAGTCCTGTGCAAATGTCTTAGGCACCTGCTAAAGTTATAGTTAAAACTGGGTATATGAGCAGTGTGAGTTTGTTGACATTATTACTAAATATACTAAATAAAACTACAAAAAAATATATAAATATCACTCTACAGTAAACTGTGATGTTGTGTTCAGTATATCAGTGAGTTCTTGTGGAAGTTCAGTATTATTGTAGTTTCATCAGAAACCTGGTTTGACAAAACAGAAGAGAAATGATTCATTGTGTACAGCACTTCAATAATTCAAAGAAAACAAATCTCTCGTTCTCTCTTAAACAAAATGGCAATAATGACCTTTGAGGAACTTCTAGTAGTGTTTTGCCATACAACTGGTCTCATTGTGAGAGGAAAGTGTCGATTACAGCAGTGTCTTTATACTTTTCCTCATTAAATAAGATGTGATTGAACAGGCACTGGACTGGAATGGTTTCACACTCAGAGATGCTGATTTAAAAATAAACTGCAGTGTTCTCTTATTTTTCCAGAGCTGTATTTGCATAGCTGCCTTGGACTTTTGCACAATACTGTAAATGACCTCTGTTCAGATTAACTGACCTGTTTACATTTTAAACTGACAGAATAAGTGGAAATGCATTTGTCAGCATCAAAAAAAACAAAAAACAAAAAAAAAAAACATGCCATTTTTGCTTCAGCTTAGCTTTTGTATCTATAATGGACCAAAACATGTTTATATACTGCACCAATATGTGATATGGGCCCTTTAATGCTTTGGATGCATCAGATCTTTTCAGTAGGATGCGTTTCCGGCTACATTATACAAACAGAACAGAATTCCTGCGACTGTAAAGACACGTATCGGCTCCTGAGAGACTGATGGCGAAAAGTCAATTTTTTTTTGCTCTCCAGTCCTAACACTGTTAAAAGAAGTGCCAGCAGCTCTGTACTGAAAATATGGCATTACATTTTGCAGGTGGAATGTTGCTATATTGGACATATGCAGCATCATTTCCATGACAACAAAGCTGCAGAGGCCTCTCTCATGACGAAGGCTGGCTGGAAAGTTGGCCCGGTGCTCACAAGGAAATCGGCTCTAAATGGCCTCTAAAGTGTCCCTCGTTAAGGCTCCGGCGGTTCAGATCCGATGGGACACGAAAGGAAACCTCGGCTGCGTCCAAGTGAAAGGGACGCTCTGGCCGAGGCTGCATTGCTGGAGGGGTTTGGAAGGATTCACAGAGCTTGCATTTTCTTGCATAACCCTTTCATATAGAGGACTGGCCTATGAATAATGCATTTTCTCACTGCGCTCGAGTTGTGTGTCCCGAAAATAAAGACTCGGCTCTGCAGAATATTTGCTATACTAACATCTAAAACCTTTATTCACAGCGAATGTCCCTTTTGTACTAAAAGGAGAAAAATAAACAGGCACCATAGTTGCATATCATACACAAATTGCAATACACGTACATCATATTGCACTCCTATCAAACGATTAAACGTTCTAAGTGTTACGAATAACTGACATTCCAAATGCTACAGTGCCTACATTGGTGATATTAATAGCAAGTGTGTGCGTTTAGTGAAACGTGGCCATTGAAACTCACCCTTCTTTTTCCTCAAAGTGGCTTTAACATAAAAGAATACTCAGCTTTATTCATGAATGAATATTCACACATCATTTACATGAAAGAAGTGGGGGGAATCAAAGCAGAGGGAAGCACTTTGTGTTCCTCCCGATGGCATTGACCCGGGTAAAATGTAATGCCATATCACACAGGCAGCCACACTGTTAGTAACAGCGCCTCCATGCAACACGCTGCTCTGGACAGGGGATACCAGACAGGACAGGATTAACAACAACAGAACACGCCAAATATGTCACATAATAACTAGTCTTTTAGAAGCAGCTTAACCCTTAGAACCCTTGTCTAATTGTGCAGATTGATTTTGTATTTAGGTCAATTACAATTAGAATAACAGTGATTGGGTAAATGATACACTGAAATACGCCATATAGGGCTGTTTTCAGGGCTGTTACTAAGATTTGTCATAATTTGACATCATTATTTTAATATTTATCCCAAATAAGCAGAGATTTGTCTGTCTTTGTATCTATGTATCTATTTATCTATCTATCTACATTTATATATATATTTTTATCCATCTCTCTCTCTACGTATATATATATA
>JBBPDE010000031.1:9156852-9170626 GCA_037974605.1 Nannopetersius ansorgii | reverse complement strand
GAGAGATAGAGAGAGAGAGAGAGAGAGAGAGAGAGAGAGAGAGAGAGAGAGAGAGAGAGAGAGAGAGAGAGAGGAGATGGAGGGAGAGACAGAATGGGGTAGGATGTAGTGAGGTGGGACAGAGGAGGAGACTTTTTAAGAGAAGAGACATGGAGGGAGAAGGAAAAGATTAGAGAGAACTGACAGAAACGATAGAAATGAATAAAAACGAGAGTGAAGGGGCTGAGAGAGTAAGAGGGAGTAAGAAGGAACAGAGAAATAAAGAAGTCTGGGTGTTGCATGTATTTCTTCATGGCCAATATATACAAATATAACCCTTTATATTGCCTTATTGACCTTTAACTCTCATCCTTCCCAACCAAAACCCACCCAGTTACAGCAGCTGCTCACTCACATCACCTTCCCCTTCAAGGACACACGGTCACAAAAACAGCTTCCCACACACCCCTCAGCTGCCTAACTCCTCTCTCATGGACATCGAACATTTCTGGGGAGATTATTTACAAGATCATCTATTCACATCACCTTAAATGAAAAAAAGAGGATGTTTCCAGAAAGATCAGAGAGAACATGGGACTCCTAACAACCACTGCTAGTTGTTACTTAGAAAATAAAGAAACAGACAGATGTCTGAAATGTGGAGGAATGGAGGAAGGTTTTATGAGCTGCTGGATGAACTGGAGAGAAGCAGAAAATTCAGCAACTTCTGAACTAAATTCTGAACTTTAGAGCAGTTTAGAAAAACCTCCCCACAGAAAAAAATTAAGATTCTTCATCCTAAAATGATGAAGACAGTAAGAAATGCAAATGGTGGACATGGTGAATAATGTTAATATTATTGTTCTGTAAATAATATATTAAGATATTTTATTTATTAAGATATATCTGACACTGAAAAGGTATTAACGTATTAAACTGCCAAATACAGCCAGATACAGTTTGGGCATGTCTGTCAAAAATGTATCACATTTTACTTTTAAAAAATCAGTTTGAAGAGTATAAAGGGTTTGCCAAATGCCACATTTTAAGCGTTGTTTCAAAATTATCTCAGTTAGTTTGAATTGTGCATTACGTTGTGTTCCTTTTAGAGAATACACTGTATGTTCCAAGAGCACGTGGGTATACTGAAAAACTGTGAATATATGATGTGGGTTGATGTGGTTTTTATAGTGTAAATACTAAATATGTCCCCAAATATGCTTCCAGAACACTTTAAACCTTGAAGAAAATGTAAATGTAAACCCGTTTCTGTACTGTACAGTTTATACTGAACTCGCGCAGTGCTAGAATGTAAATAGTGAAGTTACCCCTGTATAGCCTGGACTGTAATTCATGCAGAGCATTTTCTTTGGTATAAGCATGTAAATACAGTAATACATGTATTTAATTTACAGCAATAAAAATATAGGTTTTAAGAAGAACAAAACAAAAAACACAAGCTCCACAGGGGAAATTCTGTACTGGCGCATCACAAAGCAGCAGCCAATCAGCAGCAAGGAGAAATAAATAAAGTTCTCGGATTGGCTACTTTCAAACCTCCCACGTCTGAGCACAGCTGACTGTGACGTCCGGGCCTCGTGTGCCACGCCCCCTCGTCCTCATGCAGGTTGTTTATGTTTGGGGCTGTGCTGAGCAGTGAAGGGTCATTCCGTTCAGGATGAGGATGAGGGGGCGTGGCGGACAGGACCTGGGCGTCACAAAAGCAAAAAAATACGGAGGCTATCTGCAGTTTCCGTGCTAGTTTCTGCCAAAAATGATAAGTTCTCAGACAAAATCAGTGGGAGTGGGGGGTTTACTATACAGGGACAGTCTTACAGTCAATAGTTACAGAGACAGTCACCCTGGAGACACTGAGGGTGAAGTGTCTTGCTCAAGGACACAATGTTAGAAAGTAAGGGGGTTAGAACCTGCGACTTTGTGGTCACTGGGAAGTGTTTCACTCACAAGTGTGAAATGGGGTGCCACAAGTCCGGGTTCGATTCCCAAGACCGCTAGGCACCTCTGAGGTACCCTGAGCAAGGTACCGTCCCCACACACTGCTCCCTGGGTGTCGTGTTCCTGGCTGCCCCCTGCTTCACTTAGTGAATGGGTTAAATGCAGAGGAAGAATTTCGTGCCGTTCACACTGTGTGCTGTGTTGTGTTCATGTATGACAAAATGGTCACTTTCACTTTCACAGAGCTGTCAGGTCAAGTGATTTCATTCTGGCTTCTGTAGTTCAGAGTGGGACCCCATTATATAACACAGCAGGAGCTTTCTGACACATCTTTCAGGTTGCAGTTGGTGTTAATGCCTGCAGAAACACAGATGTTCTAATTCTGTCTCATTTTCCTGCCTAACACCTGGAGAACAGACACCCTGATATCTGACTCACTCAGAATTTTAATCTGAAATCTGAAAAGCTTGTATCTACGTTTGGGGCCATGTGAAAACTTGCTGTAATGTATTTCCTTAAACCATATTCAGGAGTTGAATTGTAAAGAACCTACACTCATAAAGCTGTAAAACACTATTTAAGTAAAACTATTAGAGCATAATTAAATTAATCACTTTATTTCATTGGCATCAAGTCCACAAAATTTTCATATTACACTATGATGCAAATTAAGCCCATTCTAGAACTAAAGGCACAGGGATTCTCCACTGGAAATGTACTGTACTGTGCAAAAGTATTGAGCCTCTAACTGAAGCCCTAAACCAGTGAAAAACCAGGAGCAGATGATTCCAGATGATCAGGCGGTGATCAGTATACTGGTGGTGCTGAATGCTGAGTGGTTGGAACTCCTTTATCTAGGCTCCTTGTCTCTTTAGGCACTATGCAGTAAAACATCTGTTGGCATCTACTCGAAGATAAGACAGACATAAATTAGTATTTTTGTACCGATAAAGTGATTCAAGTGATTCAAAGTAAAGTGATGCAAAATATAAAGAAATGAGAGGTGGCTCAAGACTTATCCCAGTACTGTGTATATCTGTTTGGTCTGTGCAGTTAAGATTAAGCCTAGTACTGGACTAAAATCTTTCTTGTGGCTGAGGTTTAGGCTTCACCTGAGAATCCAGCTGCGGTCTAACTGAATGAGTTGCATGAAGGAATTTAGGAGCGTCATTAAAAACGCCTCGCTTGATGCAAAGATGAAGAAGCGACTTGACATCAGTCAAAGCTTCTTGATGGCTCTGAACTATATGCTGACGAACCCTACGCTGAGTTTGCATGGGAGTATTGAAAGCGGTTAGAACGGAGAGAGCTGACTCCTGCAGGATGATGCACGGTTGCCATAGCGACATAATCGGCTTGCAGGGAGGAAGAAGTGTGCCAGTGAGTATCAGGGTACTGTGGCGTTGTCTTAGAGGTCATTAATATCCAGGTTTGCTAATCACAGCTCAGCCGTTAAGATTTGATTTGTTTATAATATAAGCTCACTTCTTTCCTGACGCCCCTTAACCCTCTGAGGTCTGAGGCATTTTCGTAATTTGCTACACCTTGCTACATTTTTAAGTATTTCATGTCACTAAAAACATCTATACAAAATGTGACACCTACAGTTCTATTCTGGAAAACCTCAGCAACAAAGAGTGAATGTAATGAAATTTGTTGGGTTTTTTTAAATATTGTGTAAACATGACAAAAATTCAAACAAAGTAAAAAAACACATCCTGATCAAGACTTTTGAAGTTTGAACCTTGTAATGTTATGTAGTTTTACTTCAAATTGTGATTATATAAGACTACCTGCTTTTCCTCTGGGGGGTGGTTCGACCTCAGAGGGTTAAACAACATATCACTTTTCCTTTTCTGGTGCCAAAATTAAAACCTTGGATCGATAATTATTGAATATCAAATTCACGTTTTTCACGAACTATTTTTGGTAAAGTACTTCACCTACAGAATTGGCCAAAAGTCTTCAGCACCTAAGCCATTTCTATCAGCAAAAAATACAAGAGAACATTAGAATAAACGCAAAAGGGACAGTAAAACGTCCAGATATTTTTTTCTAAAAAGTACTGGATATTTTGTGAGCTAATTATTAAAGCACAGGTTTGGTTTTAGGCTTCACTCACTGTGTGGATTTATAAAATTCCATAAACATACCTAATTTAATATAATGAAGCAAAAAAAAAAGAGCCAAACCAGGTATTTGATTGAGCCATAAGTAAAGATGGAAAGAGGTCTGGAAATGATTAAAAGACACTATGCCACACATAAACCCACTATTTACCATATTAGTGTTATTTGTATTTATTATGATATTAGTGTATTAACACTAACTCAACGCTACCACCCAGCATTAAACAGCTTTTCAGTATTATTTTCCCTTTTGCGCAGTACTGTAGACGGACAACAGCATGACATCACACAATGTAGCCAGACACATTACAGGACTGGATGTACTTAGTTCCTTTTTTTTACTCTGATATCTGATCCAGCATCTTCTGCTGATACTGAGTTGGATCAAATTGACACAATTTCTACCTAAAAGGTCTCAAAAGTATTTTGAATGTCCCCAAAATGTGCCTTTAACACTGACTGTGGCTGCATTCGCAAGCCTTCATCGTGGAGATAAGTCACTCTGAACAGCTCTCAGATGTTTATTATTAGAGTGAGGTCAGATGCACTGCTTTTAAAGCATTTCCTGCCACTAACTTGGGCACTGCTGTCACATTAACATGAAATGATGTTGCATGTACAGGGGAATTCATGAATTTTACATTTACTCCTCTCTCAGGCACTCTTATCCAGAGTGACTTAAAGTTCAATCATGTTACAGATCCAGACAAATGCAGTGTTAATGCAGAGTCTGACCCAAGGACTTTTTTATTGTAGCGTGATGTGTTTGCCTGGGTGGAGGATCCCAGTCCACTGAGCAGTGGGAAAATATATTCAGTACCCTTCAGTCTAACGCGTATTTTTCTGAGAACCCAACTGTAATACACTGAAAAGTTGTCAAACGCCATAGAAAGAAGAAACCTGCTGCACCATGTAGCATGACTGCTCCATGTCTTGTCCTTGTATTTTAGCATTTTAAACTTTTCCCTCCCAATTTTCAACAGTTATCTCAGTTTATTTAGTATAAGTAAGCTGTGCCCTGTCTAAACATGTGGGTAGAGAGAGTTTTTCAACATTTCTTTTGTGTATGAGTCTTTGTGTTTGCATGCTGCACGCTGCTAATGCTTTTGCTAATGGTTTTTTAGACAACAAAGTTTTCTGATTTTGATTATTTATTTATCATTACATTTTCTTTAGGGGTAATGCATTAAACTCAGTTTAACACAAAAATAAAATGTTCTGGGAGCAGATTTGGGGGCATATTTAGAAATTGCACTATAAAAATAGGCCTATTTTTACCAAAAACACAACAACGCCATTTTCCACTATATGCAGGTGCTCTTAGAATGTAACTGCCGTGAAAAAGCAGGGGATTACTATAATCCACAACAATTCTGACTATCAATTTTAATAAAGATGCATAGCCACCAATCAGACATACTGCAGTACAGTGCAAAAGTCTTAGGCGCCCATGCAAATTGTTAAAGCCAGTTAAAGTGTCTTTCTGCTACAAAGTGAACATTAGAATAAATACAAACAAACAAACATTAAAGTAGTAACAGTATCAGATTAGTTCTGTGTGTAACAGTAGTTGATAGTGTGTGAGCTGGTGAGGAGAACACAGGTTTTGTTCCAGGTTCCTCCTCGGTTCCTCCAGCCGTTGTTTGGATTGTGAAACTCCATCAGCAGCTACTGATATTATTTAATGAAGGACTGATCGAGTCAAGCCAGGTTTCTGATGAAATTCTGAACTTCCACAAGAACTCACTGATATACTGAACATAACACCTACTGTATAATCGTATTTGGATTTATTCCTTTTAGTTTCATGCTGTATATTTCATAATATTACTGTGAAAAACTCACTGCTCATCCAAACAGGTTTTAAACACACAATTATGATCTTTTCAAACAAGAACTGAGCCACTTTCATATTTAGTCCTAGACTGGATACATATCCAATTCATGAGCATGTGACCTTAATGAGAACAGCCAGAACAAAGTTATTATATTGATGTGCATGTACATATCTGCACATGCATATATTATGTAAGCGTCCCGAGTTGGGGATACAGCAGCAGATTCTAAATGCAGGTTTCTGTCAGTAAACACTGCAGAAGCATTAAAGTGTCTGACCATGTTTCAGCTCCTCCCCTAATAATGAGCAACTGAGGCTGGATCAGAGCTGCTGATCTATGAAGGTTTGTGCTGCCAGTTTGTTCACTTGTTACTGTTTTCGTTCACACTGACAGAAATGACTCTCTTAAAAGAAGCTGAACAATAAAGCTGCATAGCCATTGAGGTTCAGATCTGGTTGGAAAAGATCGGATTTGTGCGTACAGTTTTGACACCAAAAGCCCAGATTCAGTCCGGTAATGTGAACAATGGTCTTTGCTGCGAGTTCCAGTGTTTACCACATTACAGATGCCTGGGTCAACCTGTAACCAGTGGGCTGAGGAGTACAGATCATCAAAACGACTTGTTGTCCGAGGATAGTGAGCTATAAAAAACCTTGACCGTTGCTTCACTATTATTCACTATTAATAAATGTACTGTGCGTAATGTGTATTTGGAGTTAGGAGCTGATTCAGAAAGTGAAAGTAGGGCAGTTGTGTAATGTCAGATTTTTGCAGTCTGGGCAGCTAACGAGCATTAGGAGCTTAAAACGCTGTACATCTTCCCTGGAAAGAGCTCCTTTCCTGTAAGTCAGGAGGCCTACGACAGGAAGTAGACTGCAACACACTGCCATGATTTCGCTCTGTGCGTCTCCATGACAACGTTCTCTGAGCGAGGGGTGTGTCTGCTGAGTAGGAGTTCAGCTGGTTGCTTATGGAATTTTCCTTTTTACCCCCCCCCCCTCTGCCTTAGGGGGGCCCTAAGTTATCTGACCCAAATGGAAGCAGCTAGCGCAATAATAATAATTTTAATAATGTTAAACATCGTTACCATGAGGTTCCAGACTGATGACTATTGACGTCTTTCCAGTAATTCTTCTCAGATCATGTAGCCCTCGAAAAGGTCAATAAAGCTTTCCAATAAATGCATGGATTAAACCCAGTACCTCCAGCCCTCCCATCACATGCACTAGGAGGACCTCCTCTAATGCACTTCACTGTAAATAAAAAAAAAGGGGGGGGGGGGGGGAGTAAAACGCACGCCAATTTGGGCCAAACGTGACCTTGGATTACATCACAGCTCTGATTTTTCTGACGCCTTCCTCGTGTCGGTGTTGAGCAATAGTGACCCGCAGCTCCAGCATTAGGGCCGCTTACATAACCAGCCATCTGACAATGATCGCTTTCGCACTCTCTGTAAACCTTTTTTTCCCCCCAGCAAAATATTAATAAGTAAACAGTTGTTCTGTGGTGTGAAAGGAGTCCGGACAGTAATTTTGGAAACGGATGGGATGGTATATGGGATGTGATGGGCTTCTGGTAGTCCCGAAGGACTCTGAGCAGAAATGAGTGATTCAGTGGGCAGATGCAAACGCTTCGGTTATGAGCACAAATATACTGTAGCAAAAGCTCTAAAAATGGAACTTTACTGGAGAAGGAAAACTGGCTTTCAATGTAAGTGAAATGAGATTTTAGTCCACGTCATTGGTCTATTGGTCCGTTCATTACGACACACTTACAAACGAGGAAATAACCTAAACCCAAGGTTTTGCTCCGACATCATGCAAAAACAAGCTTGCATTGAGTACATGGTTGCTGTAAAACCAGTGTTTGGAGACACCAGTGTTTTATTGCCAAAAAACAGTCTGTGTTTTATCACTAACAGGAGTGTTAACTTTTACCAAGTCTATTATGGTAAAGGACGACTGAAAACGGGTGAAGCGAACTGGGCAGATTATTTTTCATTACAACCACAACAGTGACACACATCTATTTTGATCAGAGAGCTTTAATTCCTTTTTATGAGTCTGCAGGGTCTTATGCTCCGTAAGACTGAACTGTTGATCTGCATTTTGTCGCTTTCCGACCGCCACAGCTGTGATGTCTGACACACTAGACCCTCAGTTCTCTCCCCCCCATCAATTATATGATTCGACCACAAAAATCACATTTTTTAATGATAAAAAATCTGAATACACGCACACTACACATGACATTAATGGCTGTTTTGAGGTTGGAACCATGTAAATATAGGAGGAGAAGAGGCCAAAAAGAATAATGAATAAAATAAAGTCCTTGCCTATCCTTTTTTTATTTTATGTATTAGCTCAGACATAAATCTCTCCGTTGCGGTGGGGAAAGTAGGATAAAAATCCATTTCCACAGGTCTGGCAAATCTTATTGTGTTCCGACACGGTCAGCCAGCAGTTGGTGTTGGTGACAGACAGGACGTAAAGAGC
This sequence comes from Nannopetersius ansorgii, assembly GCA_037974605.1. Lineage (NCBI taxonomy): Eukaryota > Metazoa > Chordata > Actinopteri > Characiformes > Alestidae > Nannopetersius > Nannopetersius ansorgii. The sequence continues at coordinate 9,162,229 of JBBPDE010000031.1, read as the reverse complement.
CCGTACACGCTCGCCGGTGATTCAGACAAATTACAGCTGTCAATTCTAATACGGCATTCATACAGAATGTGTGGGTGACTCTTGATAAGTCAAAGAAAGAAAGAAAAAAGCAAGAACTCAAAGCGATATCTGACACAAGGGGAAGCATCGCTCCGATGCGGCGGTATATGCTCGACGATGTTATGATCAATTAACCCGACGCCTGTAAGCTACTGGGTAGGGGAGCGAAAGGCCAATTGGCTAATGAGAAGACATTTGATGTGCAACGGACCATGAATAATCGCTTAACGACCCTCACCGCTGTCCTTTCCCAAAAGCCTTTCGGTGTTAATTATTTCAAAAGTGACAAAAGAATCGGCCCTTTGGAACAATTTACATTTCATAATTGAAGAGGGATATTTGAGGCCAGTGGATTAAGTGGATTCAAAGAAGCAAAACTTTAAAAAAAACCCATTAAGTGAAGAGCGTTCTTTAAAATGAGGGTTAATCCCTCAGGAAATTTTAACAACTAAATGTTGTGAAAGCTTCGTTAATGCAGTAATGAATGATTATGAGATCGACAAAGATATCAGAACAGCGATGATCTGGCACTGGGGAAGAGCTTGTGAGAGAACATGCAAAGACCTGAATCTGCTTTGACCTGCAACTCTTGGTGACACAGGTGTCAGGTTTTGAAAGAAATCTCTATTTAGATGCCCGGTATAAATCCTCAGATGACCTCAGGAGAACAGTGCACTTTGACAGTAATAATAAGTAAAAAAAAAAACCCAACTCATTTTCAGTTCCTGTGGGATGTCTAACTAAAGAAGACGTAGTCCTCCTGAATTAGGCTTTGGGGATTTTAAGGCTAAGCTCCCTTTCTCTCTCACTTTTTCTCTCTCTCTCATGCACACACACTCACACACAAACATGGATTATAAGAACATTTAATCTTACCTCGATGCATCAAAGCTGTCGTACGATCCCACGGTGTAATGTCGAAAGAGCTTCCGTCTTTCAGAGCGGTCCGCCCTGGCATCTGCAGAGACAAAACAAGCACTTGATGTTCACTTAAATCCACACAAAATGACTTAAAATCACTTAACATTCCACAACTGCCAGCAGAGATCAGGAGCCAAATCTCAGGTTCTGTTGCAAATCCCAACTATAACTAACATCTCTTCTGTTTCACTCATTCTAATGAATATGAATTAATATGCATGCCCAGTCTCATTCTTTTACAAACTGCATAATAACTACATACCATTTCTGAATGCTGTCTTTATATTTGTGTGGCCAACACATAGGTTTACAAGGTTCAAACTGCAAAAGTCTTGCTCAGCCATATTTAGGGTATGTTTTTTTTTTACTTTGGTTGAAGACCTCTGAAAATATTTTTTTGTCATGCCTTGTTTACACAATATTTAAAAAAAAAACACATATTTTCATTACATTCACTTTACTCACATATTATTATAGCAGAGGCTTTCCAGAATATAATAATATTTGTGAGTTTAAAGTAGATGTTTTTAGTTAGATGAAATACTTAAAAATGTAAAGGTGTAGCAAATTGCCTGAAAGTGCCAGAAAGGCCTCAGACCTCAGAGGGTTAAACGCTTTAAGGACAAATTTCTGATCTTTACATGATCATCACCACCACCATGAATACCATTATTGCTATAATCACAGTTTTAATGACCTTATTATTAGCAACACCATCGTCACCATCCTGACCATAATTACGTTCACTGTTCTCACCACCACCACCATCAACATCCCTGCCATCATTACCATTTTTAGAATTCTAATCATCATCCTTATTATTATTACCATCATTATCACTATCATAATCATAACAATCACAATTCTTACCATTATCACCATTGCCACCCTCACCATTATTACCATAGTCACTGTTATCATCACCATCATCATCATTAACATCATTAGCAACATCAACATCATTCACTGATCATAATGACATTCACTGTCATTGTCACCATCATTGTCCTTATCACCATTACCATCACTATCATAATCATCATAATTCTTCTTATTATTACCATCATCACCATCAACACCCTCAGCATTATGATCATAATCCTGGCCATCATGACAATAACAATCATTACTATCTCGATCTTTTCCATAATTACCATCATTACCATAATCACTATCATAATTATAATCATAATTATCAAAATAATTATTACAATCATCAACAATATCATTGACCATAATGACATATGTTGTCATCATCACTATCATCATCCTTATTATCATTGCTGTCATTATCAGTATGATATCATAATTATTATAATTCTTATTATTACCATCACCATTCTGACCATAATAACATTCATATTATCACCACCACCATCATCATCATCATCATCATCACCACCACCATCATCATCATCATCATCATCATCACCTTCGTCATCAATATCAACACCATCACCACCACTGTCAACATCATTATCACCATCCTGGCCATAATTACAGGAACTATCATCACAATCATCATCATCATCATCCCATCATCATCATCATCATCATCATCATCATCATCATCATTGTCCTTACCATCATTACCATCATCATTATTATCATCGCCATGGTTACTCGTACTATCACTATCATAATCACCACCACTATTACAATCTTGGTTATCATTATCATCTTCATCCTCACTGCCACCCTAATCCTCATCACCATCATCACTATTACCTTCTTGATCATCTTATTCATCATCAACATCTCTATCTTCATCACCATCATAATCATCAGAACCATCAACACCACTGCCATCAAAAGCATCACCATCATCACTATCTATATCAATGGTATTATGAATATCTTCATCATGATACCACATGAAAATGAGACACATGGTTTGGTCTTCCACTTGCATGAAGAAAAGCACAGGGGACAAAAATGCTTAACTGGTCAAACTGTGCAGCATATGTCACCATGTCTCAGCAGCAATTTCTGCTTATAAGTGAATCATACAGAGAAGATCTGCTAGTGAGTGCAGTAAGAAAAAAAATGCACAAAGCACAATACTTGCTCTTTGATCAGTGACTAACTTCAGAAGAATCAATTGAAGCTCTGGGCTTCTGGTAGGAGAATAATGGCTTTCCTAGACACCAACACTTGGAAGGTCCATTTGAACCTTTTCAATGGTAAAAATCAGCACTTTGCTCCAGTGGTCAATACAGCGTATTGACTCACTCGCCATCAGCAGCTGACCACAGCCACTAGAATGCTCTTTGAGGGGAAAACAAACACAAGCTTTGAGGAAAGGCAGATATTGACCAAATGCTATGGAAGTGAAGCTAATGAAATGGCCACTGGACAGTGAGAATAAAAAAATCTTCTTTCCCCTTTCTGCAGATAAAGTGAAAGTGTCAAGTCTAGTGATCTCAATATCAATTTTCAGTGAAAAATTAAACAAGAGAGCCTTTCTACATGTAGAGCATGTATTTAAGAAAATACTTTATTACAAGAAACAAAGTTAGAATTTCTATATTCTAACATGGTGGTACGGAGGAGAAAAAATTGTAAAATTGTGAAAAAAGTCCTCACCCTGTAACACAGTTAGCACTAGGGTTAGCATTAGCTAGCTAATGGCTAGCATCAGCTCAGTGCCAGACAGGCTATCCATGTGTGTGTATGTATATCTATGTATATATAGACAAAAGTACTGGGACACACTTCTGGACTATTGACTATTGGTGTCCCTTTACTTCTGGAGAAGGGCTTCTGCATAACAAGACATTCTGGACAGCACCATGCTTCCAACTCTGTGGACCCAGTTTGGGGAAGAACCTTTTGTATTCCAGCATGACTGTGTCCCAGCACACAAAGCGAGCTCCATAAAGGCATGACTGGCCACACAGAGCCCTGACCTCAACCCCATCCAGCACATTTGGGATGAACTGGAACGGAGATTGTGATCCAGACCTTCTCGTCCAACATCAGTGTCTGACCTCATTAATGTTCTACAGGATGAATGAACACAAATTCCCACAGAAACTACAAAATCTTGTGGAATGTCTTCCAAGAAGAGTGGAAGCTGTTATAGCTCCAAAGAGGGACAGAATTCATATTAAAGTCTATGGATCTGAATGCAATGTCATTAAAGTCCTGTGGGTGTAATAATCTGGTGTCCCATACATATACAACATAGTCAACTGAAAAATTCAATGCAAGAAAATCATTCATCTGTTGATCCAAATGCATCTATTTGAAGGACCTAATTAGAGTTGGGTCATGACACCTGCAGTAAACATACAAGCTGTTCTTCCTGAATTTTATATACACTCACTTTATAGACACAATGAAAATATACATCCTTTGTACATGAACGCAATGTATCACGGTACCTGCCAGTTTACTCACAGGAAAATGATATACACATTATAATCGAGGGGATTCAATGCATTTTCGGTGCATGTTCATCCTCTTCTTGACAGACTGTTTAAATACAGAACGCACACACCGTCCCTTCATCCCTTCCTGAGACTGTGGGGGGGGGTCTTTAGTTCTTGTTTTTCTTGTGTATGTTCCGCTGTATTTGGCAGGTTGAGGTTTCAAACTGCACCGTTTGCATTGTTCACTGCAGTTATGTTGATACATGATGATATCAGTTGTCAGGAGGCTGCGTGGGATTCAACACTTTCCCCCTCCATCCTACTCACTGCTTAGCTGTTAAAGTCACAGGCTCTCCATTACTTTGTTGTGCAGAAAACATTATGCCATGTGGATGATGCAGAACGCCAGCTGTCTCCTGCTCGTACAGCCTTTTTACCACAACGCTTTGTGAGGGCATGACGACAGTTGGCCTATTATTAATCTCGTGTTTATTTCTGCCATTTTTGCCAAACCTAATAAATAAAAAAACACCAAGCAATGTAAGCAACACTGATAGTGGTCAGTCGGTGGTGTGTGTGCTCTCAGCTTAATGCTGTAACGCTTAAAGCCACAATAACACATGATCAACTTGGTTATTATATGTCAGTGTATTTTGGGGTTATGTACAGAGTATGAACAAAACAGAAGGTAATACCTAATGATTTACAGCTATTTTAGACATAAGCCAGGTAATAATAGATAAACGATTCAGATGCAGCATCAATCAAATCTCTGTAATGCTGTCATTTTGCTTTAACAGCTCTGATGCTGTTCTCCCGCAAGAGCTCTCGAGCACTCATGCCTCACACATACACACACACACACACACACACACACACACAAACAAACACACACTCACACACACACACACACACACACACACACACACACACACACACACACACACATATATATATACGTATATCCCTGTTCATGTTCATGGACAGTGTGTAGATGATAACAGAATATTTGTGTGCGTACA
>JBBPDE010000031.1:9133756-9146998 GCA_037974605.1 Nannopetersius ansorgii | reverse complement strand
CACACACACACACACACACACACACACACACACACACACACACACACACACACACACACACACACACACTCATGCAAGCAGCTTGAAAATGCGCACTGGCTGCAGTGATGTGGAAGGCACTCATTTGGCCCAAAATAACAACTCTCAATGGAACGTTGCCCCTGGCCCCTCATGCCAATTTGCACAGAAAAATGCAGACTTCACACACCATCCCCACACAACAGCCAGCGCTTCTGTTCACCATGAAGAGGACAGGAGGACATCGCCATTTGTTCATGTTTCAAGCTATCTGATGTTTCAGCCTCTGCTACTGATGATGGAGACGAGGGTAAATGGTGACCCAATTTATCCTCACAACAAGTGGTAAACTATCATCATACATCCCGACAGCTCCTTATATGTAAGTATATAAGTTCCTCCAGTGTGTGTTGGTGCTCGAGGTGTCAGAAGTCATGCTGAGCTTTGTTTGCTGTTCCTGTGTCACATAGAACCAAAGTGACTGTAATTTAAAAAGCAAGTAATAATAAAAACCACCACTGGAGTTTAAAAATGGCGTCACATGCAAACATAACGAAAATTAACAAATTTATTTTATTTTAGGATTTAACAAAAACACAAGACCTTTGAACCCAGAGAACTGTCAGCATAGTCTCCGACCACAAGTGAGTGGGGAAATCCTGCAAAGGGAGGGGCTACGGAGAGCGGCTTAGAGAAAGAGCAGCAAACTGCGAGAGTGTAGGAGAACCAACACCAGTTCTAGACTGTTTTACACCGATTATATTTATTGAAATCAGAGTTTAATGATACACTCTCAGTTCTGAGGGTTACACCTGTAATACTGAGGTAAAACCCATTTCTCATAATCTAATCTTGTCCTTGAATATTGTGAGCTGAAAATGATCCATGACCCAAATAATCCCTCACTGGCGATCCTGTGGGCGTCCTGGCCATTGAGGAAGGGGGTAACGAAATGATGCAGAGAAACAGATGGACCACAGTCTGTTATTGTAAACTACAAATTGCGCCTTTATGGTCATGATGAACTGGAGGATAAGTGTAGATACAAGGTCGGTGGATCTGATGGAGTGGCCAGTATGTAAATGTCAGACTTCAGCGGCTTTTTTTATCATTACTTCCATGAAACAAATCAATAATGTTGCGGCACATACAACCCCAAATCAGAAAAAGTTGGGACAGTGTGGAAAATGTGAATAAAAAAATAAAGCAGTAATTTACAAATTTTCCTTAACTTTTATTTCATTGGAGACAGTATGAAGATAATCAATGTTTTTTTTGGTCAACATCATTTGATTTGTAAATAAACATCCATTCTTGCCATTCAGGCTTGCAACACATTTCAAGAAAAGTTGGGACAGTACAACATTTATCAATTTGTACAGTTCCCCTGTCTTTTAACAACACTTAAATGACGATTAGGCATTGAAGAAGTCAAGTGTTGCAAGTGTTAGTTTGTCCCATTCTTCCTGCAAACAACGTTTTAGGTGCGCAACAGTATGGGGTCTTCGTTGACGCATTTTTCGTTTCAAAATGCACCAAACATTCTCTATAGGAGACAAATCAGGGCTGCAGGCAGGCCAGTCAAGCATCCGCACCCTCTTCTTATGCAGCCATGCCTTTGTGATGCGCGCAGTATGTGGTTTGGCATTGTCTTGCTGAAATAAGCATGGCCGCCCCTGGAAAAGACGTCGTCTTGAAGGAAAGATATACTTCTCAGCATTGATGGTGCCATCGCAGAAGTGCAAGTTAGCTTTGCCGAAGGCACTGACACAACCCCAAACCATGACAGACGCTGGCTTTTGGACTTGTATCTGGTAACAGTCTGGATGGTCCTTTTCCTCTTTGGTCCGTAGCACAGGACGTCCATTTCTTCCAAAAAAGATGTGAAAAAACTATTTGTCTGACCCCAATACATGTTTCCACTGTACAATGGACCATCCCAGATACCTCCGAGCCCAGAGAAGTCGACGGCGCTTCTGGACACTATTTATGTATGGCTTCCTTTTGGCACAGTACAGTTTTAGTTGGCATTTCCTAATGTAACTACGTACTATAGTGCTTGAGAGTGACTTCCTGAAGTAGTCCTGAGCCCACGCAGTTATATCATACATTGATGAATGACGTTTTTTTAATGCAGTGCTGTCTGAGGGCTCGGAGATCACGGCCATTCAGTTTAGGCTTGCGCCCTTGGCCTTTGCGCACGGTAATTTCTCCAGATACCCCGATTCTTTTCACTATGTTATGCACTGTAGAGGGAGAAATGCCCAAATCTCTTCCCATCTTTCTTTGAGAAACGTTTTTCTTCATCATTTCAAAGATTTTTGCCTGCACTTGGTGGCAAACTGGCGATTCTCTGCCCATCTTTGCTCCTAAAGGAGTAGGCCTTTCCTTGATGCTGCTTTTGTACCGAATCGTGATTGTACTCACCTGTTAACATCACCAGTTTCAAAACACATCATTATTTAGTTATTATACCTCATTACTACCCCTGAATTGCCCCTGTCCCAACTTTTTTTGGAACGTGTTGCAAGCCTGAATGGCAAGAATAGATGTTAATTTACAAATCAAATGATGTTGACCAAAAAATACATGAATTATCTTGTGTTCATACTGTCTGCAATGAAATACAAGTTAAGGGAAACTTGTAAATAACTGCTTTATTTTTTTATTCACATTTTCCACACTGTCCCAACTTTTTCTGGTTTGGGGTTGTACAACAATAAAGACAGCATGGAGCTCATTTTATATAATAATAGAAAACTTCAATTCCAAATACTGATCCATCTCACTACGATGAATGTGGACACACACACACACACACACACACACACACACACACCAACTACTCTGAGGAATTAAAGGTTTGAAAATATTTTTTAACATTAATACGAGTTCACCTGTGGTCCTGCAAAGGCTAGAAATGGCGATAGGTGTAAAGAGTGATTTGATCATTCTGCTTCGCCGCTGAGAGCACAGCTCAAATGTCCGATCTGGAATTTGCCCTGTATGTCGTCATAAGGGAAAAGGTTACATCCCCTTTCTCATGCTTTGCCCGCCCAGAGAATATCGCTCCCCACCCCTAAAAAATGAGCTCCACCAACTGTCAATGCTCTTGCCTGTAGAGACATCATGGCTTGCAAACGAGTGAAGAATGGCAGTCAGTCTGTGCTTAGACTTACAAATGAGCAAAAATATATTTTTTAGCCCCTTCATGTGAGCCTCTTAAGAACCAGTGGGCTCTTTTTATTTTCGAAGACGTCCTGCTGTAGTCGCTGAGTTTCAACTTCTTCAGGAGCATCTCCATCTGGATCAGATTCTGGTTCAAACTGGATGGCTTGAACGACTGCATGACTACGAGCTATCGGTATACACTGTAAACACGTGTCGGCAAGCTGGCCACTCCCCCACCCTCCACCTAGCCCCGCCTCTCGCCTCCTCATTATCATTTAAAGCCACAGACACAGAAAAGGCACGTCTTCTGGAAATTTCATTGTGGGACTGGCTCGGCTCGCAGTAACTGTAATTCTGCACCAAGGCTGAATTTCGGAAAGAGACTTCAGAAACAGTATTAGGGACCACTAAGATCTATAAAAAAACATATAAAATCTGCATGACATGGGATCTTTAAAGGAATCTCAGTAAAGACAAAAACTCCAAACGGAGAATGAACGACAGGTAAAACCCGACTGACTTTTAAAACATACAGTTCATGTATAATTTGCAGGCTCGATATGCAGCCGGTGAAGTCGAGTGTGTTGTATGAGAAGCGTTCATGTACACATTGTGGCCCAGTTTGTGCTGAACATGAACTGAGTGAACAGCCTGCCGTGGCCTAAAGGCTCCTCACATATCATGTGGGTTATCCAAAACGCACCAGGGAAGCAGAGAAGGAGGAAATGGAGAATAATCTGAGAACTGAGAGAGATCAGGTGGCATTAATGTTTATTCTCTCCATTTTTCAGCCATATAACGTGTGTATGTTCATTTAATGATGCAATGTGATATCTGTAACATATTAATAAACATTGTGCATCACATACAAAAGTGTTTTTTGGGTGTGTGAAGGATAATTTTCCGGAATGTATTAGTGTGTATATGTTTATGTATGCGTGCATTCAAGATTTTTATTCAAGATTTTATTTGCCATTTGTGCATGAGACCAGCAATCCATGCACATTTGAATTCTTGTGCAAAGCTCTCTGATTCAGGCTATATTTTTGATAGGTAGAAAAGACAAGAAAATAAAGCAGAGAATAAAGCAATCTAATAGTAGTATACAATATATAAAATATAAATATATATATAAAGATATAAATATCACTGTATAAGAGGATTTTCTGCAAAGATTTTTTTTAAACACAAGTACTCACACATTTTAATATTGCACATTTTGAATATTGCACATTTTACATATGGGTATGTAGGTATGTGTATGGTTGTGCATATGCACATGCATATACTTTTAGTTATTATTTCTTAAGGTATAGCACATTCAAAGATATAGATATACATATATTGATTTAATTTGAATTAATTCCCCCTTTTTTACCCTCATGTTGATCTGTGATGTGAGTGTGTTGGGTTGTATGCTACATGTATGGTCAATTTCGTCTCACTGTGCACTAAATGTGAATGTCTGGGTTGACAATAAAGCACTACCTGACTTGACTTGACTTGAATCCCTCCGTCGACTATTCTTCTGCCCTGTGACCTGTATATGAACTCTTTCTCAATACACTCCACTCATATGGTACACCACCATCTGCTGTTGTGCTTCACTCAGAATGCTGACTGCCACATTGACTGTATGCGCTGTTAAGAACATCCATACGCGGTTCTAGACGGGGGCCAGCGTGGGCCAGGGCCCCTGTAGAATTGCTCCTGAACAGCCAATGCTTTAAATATTAATTTCTTATTGCGACATGCGCTGGCTCAAAGAATGGAACTAACGCTGTGTGTGTTCTAGACGGACTACTTAAAGCACCACACACACACAAGAGCACACGCAAATACACGCAAATGGGATTTTGAGACTCACTGTATGTAAATGTATTTTCTCTTTCTATTTTCCCCCCTTTACTACAGTGAGATGATGACAGTGTGATTTAGTGTGATTTCATGCTGTAATGAAAAGAAATGAAAATCTACATAAAATAAAATATATAAAATACTGACCTGTTTTGCTGTTATATGTGCCCCCCTAAAAAGACACTGACCCCACCTCGGCCCCCCTGGTAATTTTGGTCTAGAACCACCACTGTTTACATCATCTTTTATTTTAAGAAGCAAGGAGAAAACATTTGTGGGACCTTGAACATTATTGCTTTGATTGGGGTTAAAACTGTTTGCATGAGTAAGCACAGTGCCTGTGTTTGTGTGCTTAAATGTGTGTGGACTTACAGGGTCGGTCTTCATTGGGTTTGTTAGGGATCTCCTCCACACACTCAGCAGGGAACCACCCTACGTTCCCTCGAGCGCTGCCTTCCCAGAATCCTCCTTCACCGATGCTGAGCACTGCACAGAAATCCCCCAGCCAGTCACTCGCAGCTTGTTACATCAAAAACATCTTCATTCATGAAAAGTCTGAGACACGTTTGGTTTCAGAGGTTTGTTTCTTCAGTTTTGCTGCAAGATGGTAAGTCATTTCTAAAAGACGTACTTGAGTAAAGTCAGTCTGCAGTAACAACACTCCCTATCACTTCATGTTGCTTACAGGGTGTTTATATTCTATCTACACTTTTATATGCTGTTTGTTGAAACAAATTCAGCCTCATGCATAACTGTATCCCCATTTTTGGTGCACAATTCGAGGCCAGGCTTAGAATATGAGAACAATAATTATACATATAATATAAATATATTGGGTTTTGAATCTGAAGTAGAGTTTAAGTACAGAATTGATAGAATTTACATAAATGATCCTTCAAAGATTTCTTAGGGCTACCAGTCCTTACGGATACCCGAAGTGTCCTGCACAACTGTGGACCCCCTGAGAGTCCCTGAATCCCTTTATTAGGATGGTTTTCCCATCAGAGTCAGAATGAAGCCAATGATTATAATTGTTGTACCTGGAGTCACCCGCAGAACAGAAGTTGCCATCAGGAATCAGTGCATATAGTCTATAATTTCTATCAAGGGCTCTTCATTGGACTTTTCACATCAACAGACATGTTGAATCTGTGTTGTGGAGGAACTTCTTCATCATATGAATCACTTATTGAGAAGAACACATGCTTTGGGAAAAGTGACAAATCAATGTTGCTTGTAATGACTGGTTGTCAGTCCTGGTCCTGGGGAACCCCGGCATTGTTTCAGTGCTCACACGCTCGATTCAACTCATCAGCTCATGGTGAAGCCTTTCATGAGATCAATCAGTCGTGTCAGCGGCAAAAAACACTCCCCACACTTAATAATGCAAGCACTGACACTGCGCCAGAACACACTTAATAATGCAAGCACAGTATAAATATATCAGTTCTTGAACTGATAATGGTAGCAGCACACATTGAATGAAACAAAGTAATTTGCACCAGAAAATTGCACATGTTGCACCAGAAAGAAATTCTTAGCTGTACCTTTGACTCTGTCGTTCTTGTACAGGGCGATCTCGCCCTCTGCCTGCGGCTGGTAGGACTTCACCACCACATAGTGCCTCCCGGGCACCGCGCTGTACAGCTTGCGTTTGGACCCTGGAGTGTCTGCCCCGGAGAAGCCGTCCCGGTTGGGACGTGGACTGTGGAAGAGAGAGAAAGAACAAAACTACATTAGTCCATATGTGTCCCAAAACCATTTATGTGACAAACTACACATTAACAATAATAATACATACAAAAAAATAACCTATACAAAAACTTTATAAATGATTTATAATCAGGTTGTAGACAGTTTATTACATTTACAGCATTTAGCAGACGCTTTTACCCAAAGCGACTTTCATTGCCTAACTACAGGTGACAGACTCCCTGGAGCAACTTAGGGTTAAACCACCCAATGGTTGTGCTGAAGGTAGGATTTGAACCCATGACCTCTTGGTCCGGAGGCAAGTATCCTACCCACTGAGCTACCTCCACCCCTTATATAAATCATTAAGGAGCAGTTATAACAGCCATGCACTGATGCAAAGACCTGATAAAGCGGACAGTTCAACACTCAACCTGAGAAAAAGACCAGATAAACTAAGCAACCAGCAAGATTGTGGGTGGAGGTAGCTCAGTGGGTAGGATACTTCCCTCTAGATCAAGAGGTCATGGGTTCGAATCCTACCTTCAGCACATCACCAATGAGTTCCTGAGCAAGACCCTTAACCCCAAGTTGCTCCAGGGAGACTGTCCCCTGTAGTTAGAGATTGGAAGTCGCTTTGGATAAAAGCGTCTGATAAATGCCGTAAATGTAAATGTAAGATGAGATATTCCAAACAGTGAGGCTGAATCAATGTATGACAGCTGTTATTAAGCTGCTTATTAATAAACTGTCCACGACCCACTTAAAACCTGTTTATTAACCCTTTTTAAGCCTTGTCTTATTTTAAATTGGTACCAAAGCAAGTTCTAACAATTAAAAGCATGCTAGTGATACCTGAAGCTATCTGTGGTTTACAGGAACGGAAGGAGAACAGAAAACAAATCAAGCCAGATGAGCTGTAAAAGAGCTCCCTCTGCTGGACTGAGTCCATCACAGGAGCTGTTTCCCATCTCCTCTTGCTACATCCCCAGTTATTTAGTCCGCTGGGTGACTCTGGTACCAAAGGTCCTTGGCTAAATCCATTCTGGCCTGCACCAAATAATTTGCTTGTGTACTGACAACATTAAAATCCCCCCTCGAGAGCAACACTGACTCATTCTGAAGCAACACGGGACACGCTGGGCATTGTCCACTCCAATCTGCTATTAAAACTAATCCTGGTTGCACAGAATGTAGGCTTTCAAAGGTATTTACAAAGAGTGCCAATGAAGCTGGTAATAAGGACAGAAGGGACATGACCTGAATACAGATTCTGAAACTCGAAGGAAGTACCTGGACAAGCACAGCACAGCACTTCATGTCCTCTCTGCCCGTTCTTGAAGTTGCAAGCCTGTAGCTATCTATGCATATCAGCCCATTTTCCTATGGAAATGCGTTACTGCATATGTGTGCCTATACCTGTGTGTGTTTTCTAGGAGGGTAGAAAAGGAGGGTTATGTCCTTTTAATGTATCTTATCAGTAATTAACCACAAACATGAAACCAATAATGCCTAATCAGGTCGATTACGCAAAACGACCTCTTTTCCACCTACGAAGTGCCCCGGCCCTTCACGAAAAAAAGGCCCCGCCCCGTGCTGACGACCACTCCAGCCTATAGGAGAGGGTGAAATTGGGACGAAGCGCCTACACTTGCCCTCTAAGTGACTTCGGCTTTAATAAGCCTCTGTTGGGAGGCAGTCCAATGTCAAAGCCAAAGGCAGTGCACCAGCTAGCATGCCCAGATTAGCTTGGTTACATAACCACACCTGATCGTTTCCCACTAAACGAACAGGAGGCCACTGTGCATTTCAGGTTTTTAACTTATTTTCTGTTTCATCGCTCCATGCATTGTAAAGGTGGCAAACACGTTGTCACAAATAAAGAGTTAATGCTAACATACAGCCATGGAAATAAATAAGATACCACTTGTTTTCTGTTCCCTGTTTGTACAGTTTGCGGCAGTGTGTGTGTGTGTGTGTGTGTGTGTGTGTGTGTGTGTGTGTGTGTGTGTGTGTGTGTGTGTGTAAAATATGTGTTGTGAGTGCAGTAGTGTGTGTAGAGCAACTTTTCTATGGTCTGTATTCCAGCATCTTCACTTCTGATTCAGTTAATTGTTGCAGGTGTAAAATAATGTAAGAGTGTAACAGTTCCAAGGCATAATAAATTATTTACAACATTTTCTCCAAACAGTTTTTTGTTTGGAATGTTGAATAAAGTGTTGGTCAATAGTGTATGAACAATAGTGACCTGACAATTTTAGACAGACACACTCCCACACATTACAAAAGCAATAACCAAAAAAATATGTTTTTTACCATGACCAACAACAATCAACAATCTACAAATAAAAAAGTGTTTTAGTTGTTTTTTGGATCTCATTTCACTACCCAAAACATGCAGGACCCAAAACTTGCTGTGCTACATAAGCATTCTCCTCAGGAGATTACGACCTAACCCAATTCTTACAGAAAGAGAGGGACTTCATTGCTGCTCTATTTAAAGTTTAAGACAATAAAAAGCATGCTGTGAGACACACCTAGCCTTGCTGGCTAAAACTAGCATGCTAAGCTACTGTGCAGCATGTCTGCATTCTTTAGGAAAACACTGCAAACCCCTTTTAAAGCAGCGGTTTCAAGACAAGAAAACACAAAATAAGAAAGAGCTTCATCATTAGTGCCTTAAAACCCATAAGAACAGTGTGTGGCTGTTATGGGGGCGTGCAGTACAGCCTCACAGCGCTAACAGCCGAGGAGTAAAGAAAAGACAGCAGGACTTAAAACATTCACTTTTTGGATCAGAGAGGCCAGCTTAAATGACACAGGCAGCGGTGTTTCGTAGAACATATGAATACCTAAGAATGGTGGAAGTAAAAATTAAAAAAAATCATCCAAATGCTTAAATACAAGCTAAATGGAATTCATTGTTAAACTATACTACAACTGAGAGACCAATTCATAGTTTAAAAACATTAGAGTCTTAAAATGTCATTGAAAATCGACCTCTGAGATGAAATGGTTCAAGGCAAAGAAATTTCTTAACAATGGCCGTGAGTGAAAACACAAATATAACCATTTCATTAACAACCCAGTGAACCTATTTGTCTCTGAGTATATGTATGGACAGATCCAAGATGGTAAAAAAGCCTTTGCCTCACAATGCCTTGCATGAACAGTTTTCAAAGGCCAAAAGCCTTCTTTATAACCACCATCTTTATTCATAAGCATTTCATGCAGACGTCTGGTTCCATTCACCACCACTCTGAACAAGGAAGGAGTATTTCACACCAAACCCACTCTGAACAACTTTGACTTAATTTAATTCAGCAGAAATTTCATATTTGGGACATGAACCTGATATAACCTGGATTCTAGTTTGTACTTCTCTTGCTCTTCGCCTCCCTTTCAGTGGATCCGCTTTTGATTCCTCCATCCCTCCTTTAAACTCTATGGACTATTAATTTACTTATTTATACACGTCTGGAAAAGTTCCCACTGCAAAAATGTTCAGTTTCTGAGGTTTTATCTTTTATATCTGCAAGTATTGAACTGAACAGCTTTGCATTAGTTTTTAAGAACTGCTGACAATATTTCTCTGCATTTCCAAATAAAAACATTGTTCTTTAAAGTATAATTTTAAAGGAAATGACAAAACATCAGAATGAGAGAAATGATGCAGCGTTTACAGAACCTGAATAATTCAGAGAAAACAAATCTCTCGTTCTCTCTTAAACAAAATGGCAATAATGAGCTTTGAGGAACTTCTAGTAGTGTTTCACCATCCAACTGGTCTCAGTGTGAGAGGAGAGAGTCGATTACAGCAGTGTTTTATACTTTTCCTCATTAAATAAGATGTGATTCAGCTAATCACTGATCACTCATAAAGCAGAGTGAGGTGTTTGTGTAGGAATTTGACAGACACTGGACTGGAATGGTTTCACACTCATAGAGATGCTGATTTAAAATAAATTGCGGCGCTCTCTTACTTTTTTCCAGACGCATTTTCCATTAAATGTTTATTGTCCATATAAACGGCTTTATATATATTATTTGAGACTTCTACACAGTCCAAAATGTGAAAAAATGGTCCAAAGAGGTAATAAAAGTGAAACAACAGTGCAAACATCGCACATCGACCACAAGGCATGAAAATCAGCCATATTTCCACATGCAGGAAATTGATCAGGTGGTAAACACTGCAGAACCTGCCAAACGTCTCTGCAGTTCACAGCTCGGTCTCCGAGGGCTCCGGCTGTACGGCAGCCTCACCACGAGTGGTGAAGACATTTCTCCACAGTGAGTCCGACGGGACTTTAATACCCCTGTAAGCATAGAGAACTGCCAGTGCACTTACAACAGCTGTCAAACCAGCCAGAGAGATTTTCTCCTCCAGCTCCAACCAGCAATAATTACATAAGCGCAGCTCTGTGGCTTATTTTTGGGAGGGGAAAAAAAGTCAATGTGGGCTGAGGTATTTATGCAAAACAGGGTGTATAGAAACAGGTCCACTCAGTATTAGATATCGGTTAAGGCGGCATATGAATGGTCTCACCCACATGTTTATTTATAACCTGCCAGTGCAAAGCGAATAAATATCCTGAAGATTTGAGCTCAGCAATCAGAAATGAAAGCTGCAAGCTGGTTTTACCATTCAGAAAGGATGCGGATGTAATTCCATCCACAGCACTGAAAAATATGGTGGAGGCCTTTTTCAGAAAAAACGTGAATGCAGTGATCGGTCAGTTCTATGGACCCGCTTTCTAAAGCTCCGCTGTGGGCCTACATGCCCACTTGATTGTTTTCCAGGACTTCCAGCATTATTTCAGCTTTGGGTTAAAAAAGTACAGCACAACCGTAAGATGTGGACAACCTGCGGCCTCATCTGTGTTTATTGATCCACAGAACCTGAGCTTCGCCACAGTAGGCTGGATATCAGACTGGATTGACTGAGTGCTTGTTACGTAACGACCAGGTCGACCTCAGTTCTAAAGTAAAGCGGCCTCTTATAGTCATGTGTGAACCCACCACAGCGTGAACAGCATCAGATACTTTCTCTGTATTTAACCATTTCAAGCCATTCACCAAGTGAAGCAGGGAACTGCCACCAATGAGGGGTCCCGAGGAGCAGTGTGTGGGGACGGTACCTTGCTCAAGGGAACCTCAGCAGTGCCATTAGCAGTCCAGGGATTCGAACCCATGACCTTCCAATTTCAGGGCGTACTCCCTAATCACTAGGCCACCAGCTGCCCCAACTATTTGAAAGGTTCTAATGGGGGAGGTCAGGTCATATAATTCTTAAAGACATTTCTCAATTATTTTTGTTGAAAATGAAACATTTTGAGATGTTTCTTATTCTTTTTTGAGTGAAAACAGAGCATAGGTTATAATATAATATGATATGATTATATATATATATAAAATCCCACTTTACCCATTTGAGGGGCTTAATGAGGGACTGTTTTTGTTTTCTACCATAGTTACTTTAACAAAGTGAATGTATTCATTTATTTATTTATACTCCATTATGCACATACAGACCGTCTTTGTCTGCACCATATGGTCCACATTATCTTCTCTGCTGTGTGCTGTAATGTCCACATTAATGCTCTACTTAAAACTAATGCTGTTTGAGCAGTAATTAATACAATTCGAACTATGATTTAAATGGGTCATATTGTTTTATAGGTGCATCAGATAACTCATGGATAGCTGGCTCTATTTGCACTGCAAATAGTGATGGCTGCTTTTACAGGGAGAAAGGGGAGGTCTTTCATTGACAGGGGTCGGGCCACTTTGATACACTGCAGCAACAAAAACAAACCAGAGGGAAACTAAGTGTAATACAATGGATTGCGCATTACACTGAAAATATCTGAGTAAGTGTACATTGATTCTGTATAGAAGTATAATTTTGGAAGAGTGTTTGCCTAACGGTTTCCAGAGGGCTCTCCACTGAATCCCAGCGAAACAATCAAATACTTGGTATAGCTCAATCAATAATTCACCAATCAGTACTACACTCTGACACAATACAGTGCATTTTGTTCTAGACCGTCTTTTAACTTTAAATGAACCAGTTAACTGTTTCATCACTTAATATTTCATTAATATTTAACACTGATCTGGTGATCCACATTTTCATTACAATCATAATTATGCTAGGGGGCTTTTGCAGGTCAGTAGTGATGAATAAAAAATATGTTTTTCTGGCTAATGAAGGAGCTCAAATGATGAAAATATTGTAAATGTATTTGTTAGCAAAGAATACTGAGGGTCTTTTTAGTAGATATTTAGTCGTAGTTGTTTAGAAGTAGGAAATCTCAGTGAGCACTATAATTTTTGACTGGCAGCAGCAATTTGAAAAACTCCAGAGTGTTGCATTAATGTCTGTCTATCTGTCTGTCTATATGCATATACATATACACACACCTACACACACACACACGCACACACACACACACACACACACACACACACACACACACACACACACACACACACACACAC
>JBBPDE010000031.1:9026313-9037220 GCA_037974605.1 Nannopetersius ansorgii | reverse complement strand
TCTCCCTTAATAACGTAAACCTTCATTTAAAAACTGCATTTTGTGTTCAATTATGTTATCTTTGACTAATAGTTAACAGTTTTTGATGAGCAGAAACATTTAAGTGTGACAAACATGCAAAAGAATAAGAAATCAGGAAGGAGGCAAATAGTTTTTAACAGCACTGTATATATTGTAGAAACCTTCATGTTATAAGTAGCATTTTCCTTTGTTTGGATGAAACGAACGGGAGATTGTGAGTCTTCTCGTCCAACATCCTGACCTCATAAATGCTCTACAGAATGAATGGGAACAAATTCACTCCAAAATCTTGTGGAAAGCCTTCCAAGAAGAGTGAGGCATCCCAATACATTTTTCCATATATTGTATGTAATTTTAAAGAAATACTTTTATTATAGTATTTACTTTTTTTATTTGTGCTGGGTTTTGTTTGTAATTAAGTAAAGCAATGACCCTATTGATAATTAAAGAAGGGTGTAAATAGCATACACTTGTAATCTAGCTCTCTGAAACAATCTATTAAACATGACAACCTATTTGTATACTGGGATCTTAGGGACTGAACCAGCGGCTAATTATGTGTGTTCCCGCTGACCTGCAGGTCTTCCATGCACTGGTAGAGCTGCTGATTGGCTTTGTTGAGTCTCCTTTGAATATCGGTATTCTCCTCTCTGGTTTGGACAGTGTCCTTCTGCTCCAGCTCCTTCCTGTAGAACTCCACATCCTGATGGAGCTGCTCATTCTATAGTAGACCCAACAAAGAGCAGCCTGTTACATGAATGAATACTGAAGAAGGTTATGTATAGCAAATAATCTGTGACAGTTACTGACCTATTTCTTGATTTTTACAGACACACACAAGCATTCACACACACATACTAAGTTGTAAGTTATGCTGCTCTCTGTATGAGTCCAGTTCCTCTCACTCTGCTGGCCTTACCTTCTTCTTAATCTGCTTTATCTTGGAGGTGTGAACAGCATATGAGTGATGGTAGTGAAGAAAGAGAAAGGTAACATGCAACATGCATGAAAATGAAATGAGGAAAAAATATCAAAACATGAATTGGCAGGAAAAAAAGATGAAATTATGTAATGCAGTGTTTTAAGGCTAATGATAGAAAGGCAAAGAAAAAGCATGACAAGGACACCTTTGCTTACTAGTGTCCCAGGCACTCTTTCAGCGAACATGACACTTCCTACCAGTGAGAGCCCTACCAACCTCAGGGGCACATACAAACATGCAGTTTCTTCTCAAATGTGATCTCTTGCTGGCTTTAAAAGCATTTCTAAGCAAGAAATACGGACATAAGTACACAGCATTTACCTCTCTTTTTAGCTTTCTGTTCTCATCCTCAGCCTCCTCTGCTCGCTGTGAAAGCTAGTGTGTTTAAAAATGTTCAAAACAGTCACATTGGCTGGCCTTCAAACAACATGTCACATATTGTAGTTACAAGATATAAAATATACCACCATATGTTATCTTTCCAAAAAAATAAGAATTATAAAGAGATATTTCTGCCTGAAGCAAAAGATAAAAGGATGGATTATTGTGCAAATTGAATAATGCATTGGTAGAAGATCTGGACAGATGATGCAGAGCGGTCATGTTGTACCTCCTCATTGTTTTTCCTCTCTTTACTCATTTCCTTTTCCAGCTGGACCAGCTCCTTCTCCTTGCGCTCCAAGTGACTCTCCAGTTGGCGGATTTCGTCCCGGAGGAAGCGGGTGTCCCGCCCCCCTGTCGAGCGCTGAGCCATCTGGACATTCACAGGTGTAGTTAAGCCTCAACAACACACCAAGAACCCTGATTTCACCATCTGCATGCACTACTCACAGGTCTTTACACTTCAGGTTTAAACACTCAGTAGCATGACATGCCACATATTCTGAGAACATACACCGTAATGAGACGCAAAAGAGGTAAAGTTATAACTAAACAGCCTGCAGCAAAAAAGGATTAGCCTGGTAATCTTCTTAAGACTGTCCATCTCTACTGACCGCTCATAAGACAGACCAATAAAAATGCCGAATGCTGGTGAATCCCTGAACTAACAGCCATTTCTGACACAACACCTGAGTAAAACTATAATGATTCTGACTGTAAATGTGGTTATTTTTACACATTCTTACCTCAATTTCATTTTCCAGTTTAAATATCTTTGCTTTCAGTTCAGTTTCTGTTTAAGAAGAAAAAAAGAGTTATGTTATTAAATTGCATGACAGGCCATGTTTCAAATCTTACGGACAGATTTTTTTCAGCACTTTGGCAATTCAGACATACCAATTCTGGCCTGCTCCGTGCCAGCTTTGTCAACAACATCGTAGGCACAGCTTATTTCCTCCAACTTCAGCTGTGGCACAATCAGATTTGTTAGACCAGCTTAAAGGGGAATTCCACAGAGTTTCTAAATTTCTGCATAACTGAATGGCTGAGATGCAAATAACGTCATTCAAAGTGGTGAAATGAATAGAAACTTTATTTATTGGACAAATTCACAGCAATAAAATGTATTCAATGTTCAGGCTGTTATATAAAGTTAATTTTACAATTATTTACATTTACGGCATTTAGCTGACGCTCTTATCCAGATGTAATTATATTACATCAATAATTCAACAATTAAATTCTAAATAATCTTGATGTACATGTAATTTTCTCCAAAAAGCAAACAGAGAAGTGCAATGATGTAAAGTGTTGTACCCTCAGTAAAGTCTGTGAGATTCTGAACAGCTGGACGGTTTTTTCCGACTCCCTCTCCTTCAGCTCTCGAGGATGGACCTGCATGAACAAGCTGTTTAATGACATCCAAACAAGGTCCACCTGGATTTGTTCCTCATATCTCTCATCTGGTGAGTAATGCTTCACAATTTTCTAACTAAAAGCTAGGTCTTTTCAAGACAAAATTTATGACCAGAAAACGAAGCCCTAAACAAGAACACTAAATATTTTTTTTAATATATGGTCCCCATTTACAGTGTAAGTGAGTCCAAGTCTAGGCCTGATTTACACTTAGACATATCCATAATTTTTTTTCAGTACTCAGGAAACTGACCGCAGTCCTTTGGCTTGCTATTTCCAAAGGTTACGCCAGGAACAATATTGAATACTGGAAACATAGTAATTGTGGACAAAAAACATTTTATACCAACACACCTATGATCTCCCAAATAATGTCATGATCCCCCCCCTCCCCACCCAAAAAAAAAAATACATTCATGAGATCTAGCAAATTGCTACAGCCCATCTCCAAATACCCTTTTAGCTATAGGTTTTTAAGTTTCATCACTCTTTGTATCTGTATTATAAGCCAATGGTGTTTATATTATGAGCCAACAATTTTTCACTGGATCGGTGTGAAATGTTTAATGTACATTTTCAACATGTATTCGTGTAAAGTGCTGTTGCTGGATTGTACAGTAACCAGATTTACAAAAGGTTTTGTTTTCCAGAACAAATATTTTCTTTAGAAAATGTTAGTCGTTAATTTCTCCCCTAGTTTTCACTTTATCGTTCCAGCACATGAAGAAGTTATTTGGTCCTGCATAAAAATGTGCCTGATATCTTGCTAGATATCTTTGGAGCCGAACATCCCACTTTTTATGATATTTTGACTGTATATTTTATCCAATGATGATTATTTTCAATAATATTTGTTTACTGTATCTGTGTGATATCTATTGAACCTATTTTCAACCTGTTTGAAAGTTACGGCTTGTAATGGCTTGATTTGTTGGCTGCTTGATGGTGTCATATTGTTCTGTCTGGACAAAATATTATTCTTAGTTCCTTACCTCAATACATATTTATTGTTTTACAAATAATTCAGACTTTTTTCTGATGCCATCAACTAGTAACATTAGAAAAATAATTATGCAAGGGAGAAATTGCAAAATTGATTACACATAATTAATTTAGTCATCAAACTGTTTTATGTGACAGTGACATCAAATGACCAACTCTTCTTCTAGGAGTCAAGACAGGCAAGTGTTTATTGCCATTTCAGCCTTAAACATGCTACAGAGTGAAATGAAACAATGTTCCTCCAGGACCATAGAGCAACATAAAGAACAAAAACAGAAACGCCACAGGAAAAAACAAGCGTGGGCAGGACAGTACTACAACTTTCAGTTTAGTTTTTGTGTTGCACAAGTGTCACTTGAACTGGGGACAGTTCTGAATGCTGTGTGAGTTGGCATGGAATGACCCAACTACTACTCAATATGGACAAAAGTTTTGGGACGCCTGACCATAACACAAAATGAAGTTTAAAGACACTGCATTCACATACACAAACTTTAATATGGAGTTGGTCCCCCTTTGCAGCTATAACAGCTTCCACACTTCTTGGAAGGCTATCCACAAGATTTCTGTTGGAATTTGTGCCCATTCATTCAGTAGAGCATTTATGTTGGACAAGAAGGTCTGGCTCACAATCTCCATTCCAGTTAATCCCAAAGGTGTTGGATTGGGTTGAGGTCTGTGAGGCCAGTGAAGTTCTTTCACACCCAACTCATCCAGCCATGTATTCATGGACCTTGCTTTGTGCACAGGGGCACATTAATGCTGGAATAGAAAAGGACTGTCCCCCAACACAAAGTTGGAAGCATTGCGTTGTCCAAAATGACTTGGTATGCTGAAGCATTAAGATTGTCCGTTACTGGAAGTAAGCAGTCTAGCTCAAACCCTGAAAAACAGGTGTCCCAAAACTTTTGTCTTTATAGTGTACTGCACTTGACTGCTAAGACCTAAACAAAATGCTTACATGACAGACAGTAGGATAAATCTTTATTACAAATTCCATTACCTTTAGAATAATGTCACAGATCCTCTGTTCATCTTCACTGGCTAGCACGTCGGGGTCAACACTCATCACCAGTTTCCAGTCTGTAGCTGGAGGCATCTTGATGTTTGTGTGGTGTCCAGTGACGTTACACAGGCAGGTACCTTGGTCCGCTTAAAATTAGGGTTATATCTGTACCTTCTACCTTGTCCCAGACAGTAAAATGTGATGTGTAATCAGATGAAGCAACACGAGCATTTTGGTGACAGGGGTAATACAAACATGGATAGTTGAATTTCTAAAAATAATGTTTTCTAAAAATAATTCCACAAAAACAGCCAAGTCTCTAGTATATACGATGCATAGCAACTTCACCCTCAATCTATATACTTTCAAAAAATTCGCCCTAGTGTTTATATTTTAGAGTATTTTCTCGTAGCTGTTAGCCACCTAGCTAACTCAGTCAGTTTTTGCTGTTGCTAGGCAACCGGTGAAAACAGTCGTATTCCGCTGCTCATTGCCGTAAAACGTTGCGGTTAAGATCTACATATCATTCAAACGTCGACTAATAATAATAATAATAATAATAATAATAATAATAATAATAATAATAATAATAATAATACATTTTATTCATAGGCGCCGTACAATAAAAAGTGCAACAAACCCCAATAATTACAGACAAGAAAAAAAAATGTACACCATTTAGACATTGCTGAAGAATCAGAGAAAGCACGCTTAAACAGATGGGTTTTGAGTCTGGTGTAATAGTGAATTGATGTTTCTGTAGTTAGGTGGTAGTGAGTTCCAGGGTCGACCATCGGACACTATGATCAATGAATGTTTAGGTTTCACAATAAAAGCGACAAAAAAGATCCTGGATAAAATATATTGATTCAGACAGCGTACTGTTTTGAAACTTCTCATATGAGATAAAACTTTTCAACAATAATTCGAAAATATTATTTCCAGAATCATATATTTTTTAACAATTTTTTTATTATGTAATAACACTTTGTTTGTTTTACAATAGCAATTCATTCTTTCTTTCTAACAGCAATGTATTATTCCCAGTAGTAATTAACTACATTTTGTTATTCTTTAAATATTAAACTAAAGGAAAGGAACGTTTGCGGACGCGACGAAAGAGGAACGATGCGACCCGGAACGGGTTTTTTGTCACACAACTGCAAAAGAGACGTATTAGCTTTGATCATCTGGGGTTCGAGAAGGAATAAAAGCTGACAAATCTTTAAAACACACACAAACACACACATCCTCTTCAAAATAACTCTTCAGAGCCATGAGAAGGTGGGTCTCTGGTATTTGCCGTTTAATAAGGCTGTTGTAAGGCTCTTTGAGCAGCCGTTAGCCAGTGGTGGCTAATACAAAAGCTGCCAGAAGCTTCTCCTGGTGATCATCAGTCTCTGGTGAAAATACTCGGGTTCAGGAGGTGCAAGATGGTTTTGGTGGCTGGAAGAGGTCCTTAAATTAACTCAGTAATTCAGTGTTGATATTAAGCCTGCGTGTTCCTGTGTTTCACCTCCTACAGCACTTCTTAGAAGATGTGTTTAGAATGTTCATTTAACACCTGTCACTCATCAGAGGACATTGTGATTAGTAGTGAGTAGAGATACATTGTTATCTGTAATGATATTAGAGAGTCGTTGTGATCTGTAGTGAGAGTAGAGATGCATTGTGGTCTATAGTAAGTGTAGAGATGCATCGTGATTTGTAGTGAGAGTAGAGATATCTATAGTAAGAGTAGAGAGCAGGTTGAGGAGAGCCTGGATAAATTGACATTTGCTCTGGATGTAAATTTACGGCATTTATCAGACACTTTTATCCAAAGTGACTGCCATTGCCCAACCTCAGGGGAGCAACTTAGGGCTAAGGGTCTTGCTCAGGGACCCAGTGGTGGTGAAGGTAGGATTCAAACCTATGACCTCTTGGTCCGGCGGCATGTATCCTATCCACTGAGCTACCTCCACCCCTGAAATGAAGGTCAGTAAGATTAAGAACATAACTTTGTGTTAATGAGAGGGCAGTGGAATGGTGAGGATGCAGGGGGTCTACAGTCCAGAGTAATGGGAAAAGAGATTGTGAAAGAGAGAGAGAGAGGCAGAGTGCAGGCACTCAAGAGTGATTTGTGTGGTGGAATAGGATGAAGAAGAGTGTCAGGAGTGATTTGTGTGATGGAATGGGTGGAGAAGAGTTTCAGGAGTGATTTGAGTGGTGGAATGGCTGGAGAAGAGAGTCAGGAGTGATTTTTATGGTGGAATGGGTGGAGAAGAGTGTCCGGAAAGATCTATGTGGTAGAATGTGTGGAGAAGAGTGTCAGGAGTGACAGGCAGGAGTGATCTGTGACCGAAGAAGAGAAGGTGGAAGGTGTACAAGACAGTAGTGAGACCAGCTGTGTTGTCTGGTTTAACAGTTCTGAGACAGTGGCACTGAGGAAGAAACAGTTTTGCACTGGGAGTGACGAGGATGGACAGGAATTAGTTTATTAGAGGGACAGCTAGAGTTGGAAGAAAAGTCAGACAGGCGAGATTGCGTTGGTTTGGACACATGCTGAGGAGAGACTCTGAGTGTGTTTGGATGAGGATGCTGAGGATGGAGTTGCAGGGAAGAGGAGAAGTGGAAGGCCTAATGGAAGGTTCACTGATTTGTTGAGGGAGAACATGCAGGCAGTTGGTGTGAGAGAGGAAGCTGCAGAGGACAGAAAGAGAGGGAGACGGTTGATCCACAATAGAGACCCCTAATCAGGAGCAGGAGAATGTAGAGGAAGAAGACTGAACTGCTCACCTCAATTCAAATTGTATATGTTAGAGACAGATGCTTTGGGCTTTGATTTGTTCGTTATTAACTGAAGCAATACACTTTTCTCAACCAGATGCTTAACCCAGTATGTAATATATGTAACCTTTGTAAACTGAAACATGCCAGTTGTTTGTGTATCTTTTCCTAACACCATACTTAATGATGTGAGTTTATCAGCTTTGGATGGAGTGACTGAATCAGTTCTGTGGAATCCGGTTTTCCATCTTCACAGTGCTCAATGAGGTCTCACGTCAGTGATGGCTGTGTTGTCGTGGAAGGAGATCTTTCTGCTGACTGGACTGGTGGTGGGCTGCTACTGGAACAGTCTGCTGTGTGGCTTCGTGTTTGATGATGTCTCTGCCATTCTGGATAACAAGGACCTTCGGCCCTCCACGCCGATCCAGAACCTTTTCCTCAATGATTTTTGGGGGACCCCCATGTCAGAGGTAGGGTCTCTGCTGTGGCTGTGGGTAAATGGGTTACAGCTCTGTCACACTGTTTGAGAATGCTGTTTGAGAAGGAGTTAATGATGATTAAAATAAGATTTCAAATAGAAACCTGTTTTGAAGTTAATTTTACACAGATGTTTTACCATTCAGAAAACGCATTTCATTAAACACTTCTTCAGTTTATTTCATTTTTATGCATTGTGGGTCTTTGATATGCATAATACACAATTACAAAATAATATGAATTACTAAATAATAACAGTCATCTTGGTAACAGAGATGGGGACTCGAGTCTGAGACTCGGACTCAAGTCGCACTTAAGTCACACAAACAAAGACTTGTGACTTGACTTTAGACTTGCCCTCAACGACTTGAGACTTGACTCGGACTTGGGTGCCGTGCCTCGTGAGTCATAACTTGTAAACAATGTTCATTTCATGGAATTATTTATTTATATCTCACACTCTTTCCAACGATCCCTCGTTCGCCATAATCTTTTTTTAATCATGATGTGTGGCCCAATAGCATATATTCTAAACATTTTAGAGCTCAACATTTACAGCTCAAAAATCCTACATTTAGAGTCACCGTTTGTAAACATTGCCGCCCAGACTTGAAACTTGACTTGGACTCGAGCACAAAGACTTGAGCCTTGACTTGGTAAAAAAAAGGGCTTGTGAATATCTTTGCTTGGTAACATGGATGCTGTGGTTTATGGACATTATATAATAGAAAAATGTCATTCAAAATTCAAGCATCACGCTTAGGGATGGGTATCAGAATTCACTACTTTTATCAGTAATTTTATATTTCAGTACCTAATTTCACTATCTCAGTTGTCCTTATCTACCAGGGAGCATGCTTGTTGCAAAATCTGAGTGCTGATTGGCTGTCTACATGATATTGAACATATATGCATGTTAAGCACACCCTGATTATAGTCCCTCTGTTATGTGTTGTAATGGTCTCACTTCAAGTACCACACACTTATTTCTCATTGAAACCCACTTCCAGTTTCTAACTAAACAGCGTGTATTGAAAAATATGTTGTTCAGGGCTCGGAATCAAGATCAAAATATTTGATGCCCAAATTTAACCACAGTAGACCAGACTATATATTGTACTTTAACCCAGTACTTTAAAATACAGATTGCTGTGTTTGAGTATGGATGGGTGATATGACAAAAATGTATTATGATACTTTGTGTAATTTATATCCTAAAATGTCACTGTATTTATTTTTTCTGACATCAAGAACAGATACAAAAAGAATGGAGTTATATTGCCCAGTCAAGTAGTGTTTGTGTAGTTACTGACACCACTTGGTGATGTGTAACCATTTTAATATCCAGCTGACCTGCAAATCCGTAATCATGTGTTTCTCTCAAACATGTGAATTTACTGCCTGGTTGAACATTTAGGGTTCACATTCCTATTCCTGATTATCATCGCTTCTTCAGTACTAATCTGAAATTGACCCTGAGTTAGTGTTGAGGATTTACAAGAGCAGGGTTGTGCAATCTTGGCAAGGTTGCCTCTGCCTGAAACCGCTTTCTTTCTGTGCAGGAGAGGAGCCATAAATCTTACAGACCGCTCACTGTCCTCACCTTCCGTCTCAACTACCTACTGAGTGAGCTGAGTCCCGCGTCCTACCACCTGCTCAATGTGCTTCTCCACGTGGCAGTGTGCGTCCTTTACCTGCGCTTCTGCCGATTGCTGCTGGACCGCCCGACCAGCCTGGCTGCCACACTGCTGTTCGCCGTCCACCCTGTCCACACAGAGGCTGTGAGTAAAACACACAGTAATGCAGTCTGTAGCCTGTTAAACCCGTTTGCATAGGGGTGCATACATACCTATTAGGTGGTGATTCTTCTGTGTTGATTTTGGAATGCTATAAAATCTCAGGCTATTTTTAAGCAAACATGAAAAAAATTGGTAAATTGTTTTTATTTTCTTTATTTTCCCATTTACATGAAAATGCGGCAAAATATTACTTAAACTAGTAGCAGTGAATCAGGTAAGTCAGTTAAATTGGGATATGAGGTGATTTTAAATGCGATAGAAATGTCAGTATTTAGACAAAACACATCAGTCTAGACTGTCACATTATGCATTTGTTAAAAAGGTAGCTCTTATGTTCAGATATACAAAACTTACTTGGGTCCTTAACCTACTGAATAATTACTGTTTATGGTTCTAGATTTACACTAAGCATTTAGCCCATCGAACATCTGTTTAACATAAGCACAGTAGTAATGTATTACTTTCTTTGTTACAGAATTATACATCAAACATTATTCTTACATGTGCACGTTTAAATGGGCATTAAACATCCTTTGAACTCCATCCGGTCGGACCTGAGTTGTGACTGACATCCCACAGAGATTGTTGTCCTCCTGCAGCAAATCTATACAGTATTTGGGGAGAGTGCCACCCCCCACATACAATCAGAATAGAATGTATTTATAATTGGAAGGCAGTGGTGTGTTATGAAAAAGATGAAATAGTAAAGAATAAATGGAGATGGGCTTGGCTACATGAAATGGGCAATAATAGTTATAATAATAATAATAATAATAATAATAATAATAATAAAAGTTGAAAAGGGCAGGTGTGTGCTTTTGTGTTATATTTCAACTAGGGGACTGGACAACACAGCGTTAAAAAATGGTTGCATGGCCAAGGTGGTATGGGC
This sequence comes from Nannopetersius ansorgii, assembly GCA_037974605.1. Classification (NCBI taxonomy): domain Eukaryota; kingdom Metazoa; phylum Chordata; class Actinopteri; order Characiformes; family Alestidae; genus Nannopetersius; species Nannopetersius ansorgii. The sequence goes on along the minus strand of JBBPDE010000031.1, from coordinate 9,026,475 downwards.
CTGTGACACAAAGTATTTGGTTTAAAAAAAAAAAGGACCACAAGGTCCTGGAACACCTATTACAGAGTAATAAGCCCCCAGTAGAGTGGGGGCTCTTCCCATAAATGTCACACCATTAAAGATGTTCAAGCGAGTACGGCTGGATATCTCAGAGTTTATAGA
>JBBPDE010000031.1:8997785-9014950 GCA_037974605.1 Nannopetersius ansorgii | reverse complement strand
ATAAATAAAATAATGCTAGAATTAATAATGGTAAATTTTCGGAAATTAATTTGTCCTCTAGCTTTTTTGCAACCAAATTTTGATTCTGTGTTGTAGTAATGTTGTTCCATCTCATTTGAAAGTATTTGGTCAGGCAGAAAAAAACACAAATTAGTTCCACAAATTAGGGCTGAAAAATATAGTTTTAACTATTTCCCAAGAGTTATTATTTTAATGTGCCCAGATCTATTATTTATGGGAAAAGGGAGTATTTAACCAAATTTTATTGAGAAAACTATTGCCATAAAAAGGGAAAAGATGACGTGAAATGACCCAGAAGCATTCTGAGAGTGCATGCATGTGTGACTTTTGTTTTCAGGTTGTGTTTTTGCAGTTTATCGCTTTTGTTCATGGAATCTAATCTGACATTCTTGAGATGACCCATGGGATTTTCATACAAATTGTAAATATCATTAGCTGGCGTGTAGTTTTCCTACATTTCCATCTTTCGCATGGCCTGTGCTCTCTAGCATGTCTGGCCACATATGTTTGGTCTTAGACAACTTCCATGTTTGCAAAAGTTCAGAATGTCACTGCTTCATAAGTCCCCCATGTCCGCTTGTGTGTTTGTTAGGAAAAAAGACGAGAGTTCATCTTTCTGTGAGTTTATCATGTGACCGCGTTAGACAGAAGTCTTCATCTGCGTGTCTTGTGGTGTTTGCAGGGTTTGGTGAACTCTTTTGCTTTGCTGGCACAAGCTGCCCTCTGAGTCTGGGAGACCACAAATCATCATGAACAGATGAGGCGCAAAAGTTCGTCCTTTACTGTTGGTCTGCACTAAAGGTTGCATAAGGATCTTGATCTGTTTGGTTTGGCCATGGTTACTTGTTTTAATGAGTCCCTGCATGAGGACCATCGACACTCGCTCTGCACAAACAGGAAACATTATACTTCTAAGTGTTTTGCCGATTTCACAGAGTGTGGTTCTTGTTGTGCTAACAGTACAGCACACAGCTTGAGAGTTGCTCTTAAATGCAGAAGAAGCTTTTATCAGTGCAATTCCGTCTTTCATCCTGGTTTATTTTAGCCTGCCAGACAAAGAACATTTGGGATAAAGAAGTCGTCCTCTCTTTCACACGTCAGGTGGCCTGACTTTGTAAGGTCCTGTGAAGCTGCTGCCAAAACTGATTTTGCAATTTGCTTTTGAGACCACATCCAGCGATTAGAAGTTATTGGAAGGGTGTGCATAAAAAGTTATACCACATGGTCATAAAAGGTTATGAGGTTATACCCTTTTGGGAAAATAAAAATTGTGAAACATGGAAAATGGTTGTGTTTGTAAAAGGTGAGGTTTGCTGTGCTCAGACAAACCAAACATAAGAGGGGAAAAAAATGAGGTGTCACATGAGAGCTGTGGGTGGATAAGTTCACTCCTTGTGCCATTCATTCAGCAACCAGAGATTCATGATGTTGTCAAAGCCTGCTTTTAATCAGAGAGAGCCATAATCCTAGTATCGCGATTAGTGGCCCAGCGTTCATTATGTAAGGTGGCTATATTTATGTACAGTTTTATGGAAAAAGATCTGCAGTAACATGTTCTCCATTAAATAAATCACAAGTGTCTACGCTAACAGATTTTTACATGAGAGGGGGGATTTGTGTATGACCCTAGTAGTTTAGGTCTGTAGAGGGTCTGTTTTTTTTTTTTCTTCTGTTTAAGGCCATCTGATTTGGTTGGGTTTATCCTGAGATTATTTGTTCTCATGGTTCTGGTTTCAGACAAATCTTTGCAAAATGACCAAATTTAGGAGCGATTAGCCTTGAAAATGGCACAAGTCTGTCTGAACCTGAACAATAAGAGCATTTTAGTATGCCGCTGTGCACGACTAGTGCTTTGTTTTGTGGCCCATTGCACTTGAGAGAGCTACTTTGGCTAAGCCCCGATTTGATTTAAGAGCGATTTGTGTTTCTACTTCCTGTAATAAGTCTGTAGAGTAGAATACCATTTCTGTTGGCCCCTAATACTTATTGACGAAAGTACAGTATGTGACACTGTTTTCACTCTAGGAGTACAGATATGCGACTACAGGTAAGAATACGTGTAGAATTTTCCACAGTAATGGATGCCCTCCAGGAGTTGTACTCTTGGCTGTGATGAACTGTTCGTTTATCTGTGTTCTGAAGAAAATTGCCCATGAAAAGTATTCCTGGAGTTACAGGCAGAGTAAATGTAGTTGATAAAGGCCTGATTAATAGGTCCAGGGAGGCAGTGTGTGAAGATTTCACACACAGTAGAATGCCCTTTCACAGTAGAATGCCTGTAGGAGAACAGATAGAGTATTTTGATTCCTACAAAAGTAATGCTTGTTACACGTCACTAATTTCTTCAGGGCTGTGCACATACCTGTACAGTATACGTACAGGTGATGAACAAAAAATCCACAAAAACTGTGCTATGGCTAGAAGTGCGGGCACTTGATCACCTTAAGCCACCCTCAGCACATGCCTGAACCTCATGAACTTCCTGAAACTTCATCAATTTTCATTTTCTCTGAGTGTGTCCGGTAGCTGTATAGTACTGGCCCTAGACATTCCATAACATTTGAGGAATACCCCTCAAGACCAAGTACTCTTTAATTTACATGCACGATGAGAAACACTAGAAATCAAAAACAATGGATTGAACACTCTAAAGTAATTAATGCTGGACTTGTTTCTTGCTTTGTGTATCTCTCTGTTAGGCTCTCTCTCTGATTGCCCTCCCATTCATCCCTGCATCAAACCTGTTTTTCCCGGTGGGCTTTGTGGTTGCTGAGCGCGTGCTTTACGTTCCTAGCATGGGCTTCTGTCTGCTGGTGGCTCATGGATTCAAGAGCCTCACATTTAGATGGTAATCTTTCCAATACTTCCTCCATTTGTTTCTCATTGTTAAAGTCAAAGAAAAAGCATGCTATCAAAGAAAAAGCATGCATGAGTTTTTTCACGAATGAAAAGTTTACTGTTCTTAGACGTGCCATGGAACAATTCTGAAACCACTGGTTTGTTGTAAAAATTGGATATGAAATGCTTTGTATATTAGACTTTTTTTCTTTTCCAATACTTGTATTGAAATCTTGAATGTTGGCCAATATCAACATTGAAATTAAAATGAGCAATTTATAATTGGAAGTCTAAAAGTAGACCATCTTACTCAAACACGCTACAGTTTTATAATTTGACTTCATACCGTGTGTGTCCTATCTCAGATTTGTTAGATGAATGGATCATATTCATTGTTTTCACTCTGTTCAATCCAGCATTTCCTGATACTGATATTCATGGATAAATATTTTCTTAAGACCATGTATACATTTACATGTTTTATAACCTGCCTCAAGACAACAGATGAAAATTAGACATTAGAAATCTGGCACATTAACATTGTGAAATGATTCGTGTATATTGTCCCTGTCAAATAAAGCAAAGAAAACAATAGACTGTAGACTGTTTCTTCATTTAAATATAATTTGAGTTGAATTAAACCACTAAAATTGTACACCTTAAGAGCATGCCATTCATCTGCATTCTTCCTTTTGTAGGGGCCTGAAGAAAATCTCTTGGTTGTTCATGGGTGTTCTTGTAATGACGCATGCTGTGAAGACATTTAACAGGACCTGGGACTGGGAGTCAGAGTACACGCTTTTCACCTCGGCACTCAAAGTACGAACATTCACAAGAATGTTTTGTCATGGCTAATGGCATATCTATTTATTGTATTTTAAAATTACCAGTTGTATTAATGCTTTCCTATGTCCTGCTGTCACTTTGAAGTGTCTAAATTGCTTCTCTTCAGGTGAACAAGAACAATGCCAAACTTTGGAATAATGTTGGCCACGCTCTGGAGAACCAGCATAACTATGAGAGAGCTCTTAAGTATTTCCTCCAGGCCACGAGAGTGCAACCAGGTATGATTCATCAACAAGTGTTTTTCTTCCACTGTTCTTGAGGTCATGTGTGCTAGATTCACTTCGAAAACTATACAAGATTATAAGAGTAACAGCATCATGTTTCCATAATCTAAAGCAACCAACCAACTGCTCCCCCACAGTAAAAGAAAGGAAGCAAGATTCATCTTAAATAAAACAAAGCATTTGAGATGTTGCTTTTGGGGCATGCTAGATATTTTGGCTTTTAAAAAATTATCATCATGGCAATGTAACAGAGAACAACATCCAAGATTGCTCCGAAACCAAACAAAATGCAGACTCTTTGAAATTCCATGGGGCGTTATAAAAGCACTAGCTGTCTTGCTCAGATAAAAATGGCCTCAAAATGTGCTTTTTTAGTACGAAATATGTATAATTTTTTTTGTATGTGACCTCGTTGAGGCTAACTAGGGGTGGAGAGGACTTGTTATTGCCAGTATATACACACACACATTAGACACGTCTACGAAGACGTTTGTACATCATTAGTTCTAACTGATCTAACAGATTCTTGCCACCCAAAAGTGTTTTCCTAAGCTTTACCCTGTAAATGCATTACGGGATGAGGATATCCTGTCCTGCAGTTATCTTTATGCACCAGCTTATCAAAACACTGCATTTTAATTTGGATAGGGGTTTAAAAAACAATTGTGGTGTTATCTGTATGACACAGAACTACAAAACCTCACTGGGTCTGGTCAATAGTTCCATCGTGATTTGATTTATATCAGCGTGTCAGACGTGAAAGCAATTAATGCATTTTTCTCTCAATGTGCTTCGTTACGCTTTCCATTCATCTGCTATTTGTATCTCATCGATGTCTGTGCAAGTATATTTTTACGTAAGGTTGAGTGATATTAACTGACTTAATGTAACACACAGATTGTTCTTCTTTTAATGTACCCTGAGAAGCTTGGTAAACTGCTCCCAAGTGCCACAATTGTCTGTCTTGCCCCGATTACAGGGATTCCAAGAAAAATTAATTGTCTGTGCTCTCCCTGGGCAGATAGGATGATTTTCCTTTCCCCCAACAGGAGCATCTGTTAGCTGATATTGCAGAATTGGCAGATAGTTTTATTCTCAAAACACTGTCCAATCAGGGCCCCAGACAAAAAAAAAACAAAAAAAAAACTTTAGGAGCCATTGGCTCCTGAACACAAAATATTTGGGACACCGTGTAAAGTGCGTTAAAACAAAACAAGAAATCACAACATGGACTAAACTATTGCCAAAGTAAAACACAGTGTTTTTGTGTAGATAATATTTATATTGTGTAGTAGCCTATATGTTTCTTGTATTTTTTGTCAGGCCGTGCAAATTGTTTCAAACAAAGCTCAATCTGTCATCATTGCTCTCCACAGAGATGTGTCAGTCACAAACAAGTTGGATCTTTGACTAAATTAGAACAAAGCTGTTTGGAAACCAAAAGAGCCAGGTCTTCTTGGTGATCTGATTCAAATTTAAAATCACTAGCTCTTGTTCCCGCAGTTGTAGGAACAGCAAACTCGAGTTGAGTGCATCTGCATATGGTTGTCACTTTTTTGTATTCTTAGTTATGTTAATTTCACTTGGTTGTGAGAGACGATCGCCATTGGCAACTGAAATTAGTTGAAACTAGTTACAAAATGAACTGTGTATCCGAAACCACGCACTTTTAGGGGCAGCTCTTAGCCTAGTGGTTAGGGCATCTGCCCTGCGATCAGAAAATCCAGGTTCGATTCCTAAGACCGGTAGGCACAGCTGAGGTACCCTGAGCAAGGTACCGTCCCCACGCACTGCTCCCCGGGCGCCGTGTTCCTGGCTGCCCCCTGCTTCACTTGGTGAATGGGTTAAATGCAGAGGGTGAATTTTGTGCTGTTCACACTGTGTGCAGTGGTGTGTTCACGTATGACCGAATGATCACTTTCACTTTTACTGCACGATTTTAGTGCGCAGTGCACTCACACTGAAAACCAAGCTAAAACTCTGCACTGAAACTACCCGAATGTTGCACTGAAATCGGCCAGGAAACGCAGTGCGCACTACGTACTAAATCTCAGTGCACTGACGCTAGTGCGCGATTTCGGACACACCCAAATAATCTAGTCACGTTGGCAACCATTTTAGTCGCCATCTGGAGCTCTGCCAATAATGTTCTGATAGTAGATGTTCCATAAAATGCAGTGGTGTTTGGAGTCTCAGAGGCAACACAATCTAGCTTTCACAGCCTTTCAGCTCTGTATCAGGGTGTGATTGGAGAGACAGGAGAGACTAGCAGATGGAACTGGCACTGATTCACATTTTAATAGCCTAGTACTGCTTCTGTCATTAAGTAACTGCCATTTGTTTAAAACAATTGTTAAATAAGACCCTAACCCTAATAAGATCCTAACCCTAAAATGATCAGGAATCCACAAGTGTTGTAGAACTCTGGTGGCGAGTTAACAGAAGACAAAGCTTCTACCGTAACAAACAAATACTTGAGTATTCAAATTATTCAAGCCTTTACAAGACGCCCTGTAATTTTTTTATTCTTGTCCTGTTTGCTTTGTCCTGTTTGTCCGCCCTTGTAGATGACATTGGAGCTCACATGAATGTTGGAAGAACATACAAGAATCTCAATCGATCCAAAGAGGCAGAGGAAGCGTATCTGGTTGCAAAATCTCTAATGCCTCAGGTACGGGTTTAAGATCCCCTAATGATTGTGTGAAATTTCCTACACATGGAAAGTATTAAAAGCCTCAAAGCCCAATGAGCATCTTCCAATGAGTTCTTCCAGAGAGATCAAGACAGTCCTAGGGACTGGCCTTCTCCTCCACCACCACCATCTTCGTCGTTAGACAAATAGATGGTTATATGTGTCAAACAAATGACAGAAAAGTTGTTCAAAGCTCAAAGTGGTAATTTATTTAATGCTGTAACCCTCACTAGGCCTGAGCTGTAGGTGTATCAGAATAAAAACAAAAGAGAAAAAAAATATTACTAAACAAATATTCTGTTTCATTGTTACAGATAAGTAGTTTCGTAGCCTGAATGTTAGGGCTGAACAGGCTTTTGGCATGGAAGCTAAAAAAAAAAACAAAAATTCTGCCAGAAAAAATAACGAATTACTCTCTTGGTTGTGAAATGCAGCGTCACGGAAATCAGGCTTAAAGGAGTGGGAGGTGTATTTATGCACAATAACAACAACAGTGTTGTGGCTGTGCTGAATTTGTAATTGATTAAGTTTCCTTTTCATGCCAGCAACAAGGCAAGTCTTTTTTCCAGGGCTAATGTCACTGTCCTCTGTGATACCCTGTTATGCAGCCACGGTTCCATCATGGGGCCTCTAAACTCACTAGAGAAGAACACCCCTAAATAAAAAAACTTTAAAAAACTTTAGTAGAGGCAGCAATGCTATTTTTTGCCTTTTATTAGTGAAGTAATCCTGCTTTACAATGAATAAAGCCAGATAAATAATTGGGAAGAATAAGGGTTTTGAGGAGGAAGCGATAGATCAGGATATGGCATAAAGCTATAGATCAGATTTATGGGCCGAAGTCCGAAAACTTGAGGAGAAGGAGGAATAAAAAGGTAAAATACTGTAGAAATAGGCTGCCAGTATAAATAGTGGGATGTTGTTATTTAATAGCTCTGAACTCTGTATGAATGCTCAATGCTCTATTTTATGCAGAGTCTCGACTGCCCTACCATTTTATTTTAGCTATAAACCAAGGTGTTCCCCAGCTTTCTATATAATGTTTTTTTTGTTCTTTATTTGTAATATGCCAGATCATTCCAGGAAAGAAGTACGCGACTCGTGTGGCCCCCAACCACCTGAACGTCTACATCAACTTGGCCAATCTGATCCGGGCCAACGATTCACGTCTTGAAGAAGCCGACCAGCTGTACCGACAAGCCATCAGCATGAGGCCAGACTTCAAACAGGCCTACATCAGCAGGCAGGTCCATCGAGGAATGTTCTCTGAGTCAAGAATAAACTTGTATTTTAATGTATTCACAGGCACAGCCAGGGGATTACGTTCTAAAACTACATATGTACAGTTAGTTCATTCTTGGGCGTCGGCAGGATACTTAGTGAACCACAGCTGCTTCACACTTTCTGCTTAATAGAATGTCTTGCTAAAACTTTGATTATTAATAATCACATATAAACCATGTAATTGCCCCATTGAAGAACCTATAAAAGAGAAGCAGACATCTGGCAAAGTGGACCTCATTCATCAGCCTTGCATAATCGTACCCCATTCATAAATCGTGCCTGTGAATGATTTCAACACAAGTTTGACATTCACAAATGTTCCTCCCTAGAAGTTTCTGGGAGAAGAAAATTAGTAAGACCTGGAAACCATGTGTGGGCACGTACACTTGTAATTTATTTACTGCGTAAAGCCTATTCTAAATCACACATTAGAATTTAATCTTTTTAATCCATAATTTGTTTAAATCATTATTTTATAATTTGTATTTGTTTTTGTTTTTTTTATCACAAAACTGAATCAGTTTCTTTTCCATGTTGCTAAACTGTCAATTTCTTTAAGCTTGTTCTCAACACAGCATTCATTGACATGGATGGATCACAAACACGGTCATGTAAAAGGCCTGCATCTATCTGAAGTCTGTTGTTATGTTTGCTTGAGAATTTCTTTTTGCTGCATTACTTGCAGAGGGGAGCTGCTTTTAAAGATGAATAAGCCCAATGAGGCAAGGGATGCCTACTTGCGAGCTCTGGAGTTGGATCATACCAATGCTGATCTGTGGTATAACTTGGCTATTGTAAACATTGAAATGAAAGAGCCCTCAGAAGCTCTGAGGAACTTCAACCGTGCACTGGACCTGAACCCACGACACAAACTTGCCCTTTTCAACTCGGCTCTGCTGATGCAGGAGTCAGGTGGGTGACGGATGAAAAGGATACTTAATTAAGTTGCCTGGTTCCTTCTACACCTCAACAGAAAATGAAAAATGTTTAGAAATGAGCTTCACGTGTACTGTCCTAGTAATGTGTGTTTTGGATTAGGATCTTAGGTGCCTAGAGTGACATAATGATACTGAACTATCTGTGTGGTAAATTAAGGTAAAGCTGACCATTCATCTACTTTGTATACATTCTGCCTACATACTTTCTCATGCTTTTGAAAACTGACTTCTGAACCAGCTGTAGTAATACCAATATTAATTGCTGTTCATTGAGAAAGAGATTGATACCTTTTTGTTGAATAGCTGAATGGCAGGATGGATTCACAACTTTCTAGAGAGGCTTTAGTTCTCGTGAGTTTGACGTTTGCTCTGGTGTTTACACACCTACGCTGCCATAGTGTAAATAACATGAAAACAGCGGTTCTATTGTCTGTTGGGTAATGATGGGATCTGTTCCCTCTTTATTCCGTTGCAGTACTGCAGGCAGGACTTGATCTGTCGTTGTAAATAATTAGGGCTTAAATTTGGTAAATGTTAGCTTACAGCCTTGTGTTAATGTAGAACAAGTGTAGGATAGGTTTTTGAACACTATGTATCCACTTCTGAAAAGGATTACTGAGATTTATTCCGCATTAATCACATGGGTTACTTTACAGGGTGAAATTTTCGTGCAACTTTAGTTATCGTTTTTAATAAAAATGTATTTCCAGTGATCATTTGAAACTTGTTTGGACATTCAGCCGCAACAGCTGCAACCTTTTCAACTTTGTAGAACTGGTCTCTTGTATGTAGCTTGTTGGTGACCGGTTAGCATAACTAGCTATCAAAGAAGCCAAATATGTAAACATGACAATTTTTGATTAGCTGCTTGTGCCAGCTTTTGTGAGCCTGCTATTCTCTACACAGCTTCTAGGTTAGCTATCTGGTGCTCTTTTGTTTCTCCTTAATTTTATTTATAACAGGAGGAGGGACCAAGTAGTTGATCTACATGAATGTGCCAATACAAATTATGCAAATGGTTATGCAATGAAGATACAATTGTAAATAACATGTTGTGGAAGAGGTTTTGTAGCCAGAAGGATATTATGAAAAATTGCATACTAATTAGTGTAATAATTAAATATGTGCATGATAATTATTTTCCATTGCTTCAATCTCAGAAAAACATTTGTGTATAAATAGTTGAAACTAACATCTAAAGCCAAGCACTTTTCTTATTTTTCTCTGCTGCAGGTGAGGCGAAGTTCCGCCCTGAAGCCAACCGGCGCTTCCTCACTTATGTGAAGGAGGAGCCAGATGATGCTAATGGCTACTTCAACCTCGGCATGCTAGCCATGGATGCCAACGAGAACGAGGCTGCCGAGCGCTGGATGCGAGAGGCCATCCGGCTGCAACCAGGCTTCCGGAGTGCTCTCTTCAACCTGGCTCTGCTGTTTTCTCAGGCTCAGCAGGAATTGGATGCTCTGCCTGTCCTGGACGAGCTCCTGCGGCACCATCCGGAGCATGTCAAGGGCCTCATCCTGAAGGGAGACATCCTCATGAATCATCGCAAGGACACGCAGGGTGCTCGCGCCTGCTTCCAACGCATCCTTCGCACAGATCCCAACAACGTCCAGGCTAAGCATAACCTCTGCGTGGTCTACTTTGAGGAGAGGGACCTGCTGAGGGCTGAGCGCTGCCTGGAAGAGACACTAGCCATGGCTCCGAATGAGGAGTACATACGTCGCCACCTGTCCATTGTCCGCGGAAAAATGGCAGCTATGAGTGCTGCTGGCCAGCCCCTGGCGCCAGCAGAGGGTGTTGGTCTTTCAGAAAAGCAGCAGCAGCATCACCAGCATCAGCAGCAGCAGGAGGGCCATGGAAAGAGAGAGGAGGAGGACAAAGCTGCAGGAGCACTGGGAACACGGGAAGGGGCTGGGAATGAGAAGAATTTGCGGAAATCCTCCCCTGCTGAAAGTCGGGCGAAGACGCTGGATGCCGGCCAGCCTGAGAAGCGGACTAAGAGCAAATCCACAAAAGAGATTAAAGACATAGAAAAGAAAAGGGAGGCTGCCTTGAAAAGACTCGAGGAGATTGAACGCATATTAAGCAGCGATTAACCTCGTTGTTTATCTACTTCTACCGGACTACTTTTATGCAACTATTTAAAGCGCAGGGATGAGGCTCGGCAGTTTATTTCCCAAACATGACCTTGTTAAGGGACCCCGACTGAGGAGACTGCAGTTTTGTTTGTTTTGGTTTGTCTTGTTTAGTATGTGAAGTAGAGCCGAGATCCTTTGGCTTTAATTGAGTAAAACCTGGGAGATAATGAAGCAGATCAGGTGTGTGCTCAGAGTATGAAAGGAGCAAGAAAGTTGATACCTTTTTAATGAGTGAGAGCCACAGGTGCAGAAAAACTGCATAATTTATGAAATGTAATATTTTTTTTCTTTCTTTTTTTATAATGAATACAATGTTTTATTTGGGATTTTCTTGTTTTTTGGGTGTTTTGGAAATCACTGGATTAGATTTAAAGTCACGTGGGAGACATTATTCATTATCGAAAGCATATTAATCGTAATCACAGACAATTAAAGGAAATGACTCTAAGAGTGCTACGCCAAGCTCAGAGCAGGAAGTTTTTTGGTCCTCTCACTGTGCTGATTTCCCCTACAGTGACGGCAACGCGTTTCCTCACCTCCTTGCCTGCTGTATGTCACACTTTTGCCTCCTGTGCTCTGACACCCCCACGTCTTATGGTGTAGGTGTTTTAATTATATCGCCCTGACATCATTCAGGATGTTGATTTCACCATTATTCAGGGTCAGCTCTCGCTCTTGTTGGTAGCTCTGTGATGTTCCCCTGCCCCACCCTGTGTTCTGCCCCAGGGCTGCACCATAAGGCCGTCTGCATGCCTCTGTGACTCCCACTCCTGATCGGTGATTTTATGGTGTGGTCATGACTTTGCATATTTTCCTTCGGGGTGTTATGACCTAGTTTTCACAGAGCTTACTTTTGATTTTTGACTTACTGTTGCTTGTTTTCGGTGCATAGATCAAGCATAAAAGCTCATAATCATGCAGTGAGGGGGAAACCATGATCTTCAGCAATGGCGAAGTATAGACTTTCATCTTTGTTGGGTTGTGATGGACTCTTAAAGCTGTCATAGTTATTCATGAGGAAACAAGTAAATTCTTCTTATGTCTTTTTTTTTTTGGTCATTAATGTTATAAAGTACTGTATGTTTCAGGACAAGCAGTGTAATCCTACTAATGAGCTTGTTCTTGATACTCCTGTGGAGCTTACATCCTGTTGATGCACATCATCCCACTAATGTAGAGGGTAGAATTAAACTGCCATACCTAATTTACTTATTCATCATTCACCATGCCTGCTTTATTAGTCATTCACTGTCCCTTTAATGCCTGACATTCTGTGATAATCCCACAGTACTGACAGCTACTTTGAAGGTGCTTTGTTTGGATTCCTCATCTGTCAACACCTGAGGAAAATCGGTACCTGGCAAAGTCCTTGAAATGTTTGAAAACAATTTCATTTTCACATGCAAACCCCCTAATGTTTCCAGTGTTACTGCATTCTCTCTGGTGAGTGACTCTGCTGTGCGTATGCGACTGTGTTTTCACATTTGCTATATTAAAACACTACGAATAATAAAGGTACAGACTTTGGCCCCTGTGAAATGATCAAGGCTTGTGTTCTCTCAACCAAGAATGGGAAATTCAGGATGGTCCCCACAGAATCCTACAATTCCACAGCTATTGCTGCTATTTCCTTATTGTTTGACAGTTTGAAACAAATAATTTATACTGTATTTAATATATTTTACACTGTTTCTACATTGCCAATATTGAAAAGCCCATGGAAACATGGAAAGCCCATCTAAGAACTTGGATTTCTGGTCTTGAGCACTGTTAAGTCCTGTTGTTTTCCCCCTGATTTCCCCCCTCAACAGTCACTAGTAGGCCACCAGCCTTTATCAAGCCCACTTGTTTAGACCTGATCAACAGTCACACAATTTAGGATATTAGTTTAGTTTCAATCCCTGAAAAATACAGCATTCTTGAGTGAGCATTTGCAGTCCCTTCTTTTTAGAATGCCCTGCCCAAAGAACGGCTTTGTTTATATACCTACTGCTGTGCTGTGACTTGAAACACCACTATTTCTGTTTACTATATTTAATCTGTTTCCTTTCTCATGTAGACCAGAGTGTCATTTGGCTCATTGAGGGTGGTAACACCTTCAGTTTTCCAATAAAAAAAGTTTACCAGAGGAATGCACTCTTGAAAGTGTCACTTCTTTGGCTCACACTTTAAACAGAGGTCGGTTGCTCCAAATGTGAATAATAATAATAATTAAAAAATGACTGAGCGTCCTGAGAAAAGGAAAATAATGCGTGCATATGTTTGTATGCATGTGTGTTTTTGTAGGTTTCTCACACTTGCTGGGTGATTAAAAAGTACACCGCAGCCAAAAACTGACACCGGTGTTTTCAACATGGGGCTCAGAGCCAAACTGGATGTGTGTTTGGGCTCTCTGTTTCAAGAAGCATGATAATTCAGTCTGACTCTGGGAAGGTACTTTCCAAACCCTTCTGTATTACAAGTAGGATGATGGGAATTAAAATTGGGACAGTGTACTGAAGAGTAATGCATGGTTCCCATGGGTCCATGAAAAAAAAAAAAACGTTTTTGAAATTAGACATAGGTTATGTCCTGAAGTATAGAATGTTTTGGTTATCCATTCATGCTGTGCCCTGCTCAGGATATGAGCATTGTTTTGTAAAGCATGTTTCTTCTCCTAAAACACTGATCCATGTCTATAGTCACTTCATTTTTAAGCATATCTGTGGGCTTGGTGCTGAAGGAGACTAATAGGTTAGTTATAATCCATTACTCCCCAACCTTAGCTCAGTTTCTCAAAAAAATGTGTACTGTCAAAAAGGAGAACTGCATTGGTACATATTGCCCTGCAAAGTACAAAAAGTGAAAAGCCCCTCAGAAGTACACCGTGGTCCTTAGGGTCCAATCTTGCACCTTTAATGAGTCTGAAAACCATGCCACAGTCAAATTTCATATTTGCAAGTCATTTAAGGTGCCCATTTGTACCTTTTCATAAGTAAACTTTTTTTTGTTGCATAGAAAAATATAATAAGAAGTCATGCTGACATTTTGATCACAGTATGTTTAATATGATTACGCTGTAGGTCCATGTGATTGGATGATTTATATTATTACTGGATTAAAGACTCAATGAGTCTTTTGTGGGAGTAATTCCTGATTAAGTTTTTAATGGCCGTGTCTGCAGTTGGGCATTCTTGAACCAGTTTGTGCCCTGTGGACAGTGGGGTGGGGTGGTCACCTCAGTCCACTGAGGTGACATACAATGGGATTCTTCTGCTTTGCTTCTTATCTGATTTCTTTCAACCCTAGGGAATTTTTAACTGACCAAGGCGCAAGTTATTCTAAATTCTTTTCCTTTTTAACATTGAGGGCCAGTTTCCCAGACGAAGGATTCGCATATGCGTACAACAAGGACTGTCTTGCAATTTTGGTTCTGCAGTTTAGTCCAAGATTTCTTTTGGCAGGAAACGAGGCATACGCTTTTGCACATGATATGGCATTTTATGAATTATTGATGCAAGGCTTATTAACTTAAATCAGAAGTTCCAAAAAATCAAGAATCTTACATCATGAAACAAAAGATTAAAGCGGTCTTTTTTTTTAAAATAAACTGCCTAAAACCACACCATTCAGCTGACCCCTGTACATAAAGCACTAGGCTGAGTAATTTCACGTTTGTCTGACAAAATCTGCTTATTCGGGAGGTTCTTTTTGCGGCATTGGCTTTTCAAGTATTGGGTGGGGGGAAACAGCCTTTTTTTTTTTAAAGGTCTGCATAATTCAGCCATTGTGTTACAGACTCACAGTGTTACAGTTTACAGTGGTGATGAATGGATCCAGAGACTGCAATGTCTACAAGTCAAATAAAGCCATTTTAATAACTACCTAAAACTGGTAAAAAAAATGGTGCTTAAGGGACTGCAATGGTTTACAAATCTCTGCATGTAATTTTCTAATAATAAAGTATGTTTTATTAAACTATGCCGAATCCTTATTTCAAAACTATGGTAAAGCAATGCCTCAAGCATCAGGCAGCGTATTCATAACCTAATGTAATAATGCAACCTAATGTAATAATGTAAACTAATGTAATAACCTTCTGTGAGGGCACTTTCAGGGGTATTTACTACTTCAGACATCTGGTTCCTATCACTGCAACTGTGCGCAATTTTAGCACGGCAACTGTTTTTTGAACTCTAACCCTAATGCCTAACTGCTAATAATTGATCTATGCAGAATTCTCAATTTAATGAAGCGAGCATTCTTGGACCCAGTGCTAATCTCTCTCTAAAGTTCTCACTTGGGCAAAAAAAAAAGCACAGTCACTGTTTGATGTTTGCAGATCATTACATGTTACTACTCAGTCTGATTCTATTCAACTGTTACATGCTTTAGGCATGAGTAACAGACGCTGTGCATGGAACGAACTTTGGAATTTATTCTCCCACACAAATGAAAGCAAAAAAGAACTTGCAGTGTGTAATCGATTACGAGCATGTTAGAAAGGTCCCCAGAGTGATACAAATCGGCATCTTCTGAAGCTCCACCAGGTCAAGACATCAGAGCAAACGGACACTGCAGTGTTGGGGCCAGGAATGTTACACAGAAGGTGGAGATTAAAGAACTCATGTTAATAGTTGCTTTTTGTGATTTACTGATGACAGATGTCAGTGTTCCAACTAAGCTCCTCAAGGAAAACTATGACCTTTGCATCATACTGTTGTTTTATCAGCTGTTTAGTTATTTGCTCTTGGTGGAACATTCCTACTTCTTCCACACAGGGTCAGCCATGTGAGTCTCTAATGAATGTGTTCCCTGGCCTTGGGTACTGTTAGAACATTGTTGAGTCAAAGGACTGTAAAATTTAAGAGGTGTTTTTTAAGCTTTAAATTTGTTAGTCAACTGCCTGAAGATGCTCTTCTAATTAGCTGTTCTTAAGCAATTCTGTCATTTATCTGTTTGCCTATTTATGTCATAAAAGCCTCAAACCAAATCTCAAGGAACAGGCAGTTCAGTTTTCTGTAGATATTTAAAACACACAGTAACAGGTTAAGTGAACAACACTGATTCTCTCATTACAGTGGTACCTGTCAGGGGGTGAGTTATGTTCAACATCAAGTAAACAGTCTGTCCTTGAAGTTGATGTTTTGGACGCAGGATGGACAACTGGTAAACCTGTGATAGGGTCTTGGGTGCCCTTGACTCCCTGATGTACACGGAAAGGCTAGTTCCTTTGGTCTGTTCCCAAAGAATAGCTGTTGTATCAGAATCAGAAAACTTTACTGATCCTGAAAGTCTTGTGTTGGCTGTGATATTAAGTTGTCAAAATACCCAGTGTATCACAGATTGCTGTATATGGGACCCGGTGGCCACAGACCAGTGTCCATGCCTACAATAGGGATTTTGAGCATCAGAAATGCAGCAATGGATTAAAATGCTTTAGTCTGGTAAATCACTTTGGATCCTGCATTCATGTGCATGTTACTTTGACACAGACCACACACTTAACCACTGTTGCAGAAAAAGTACACTTAAGGTGTTGACCTGGACCCAAGATTTCTCAGATCTCAACTAGTATGAACCAAGAAGCCCCACCTCTCAACTTACACGACCTTTAGTAGCTTTAATGTAATGGCTGATCGGTGCACACTCACTAATCACTAAGCTACTAATCAGCTCACAGCATTTAAAGTATGCACAGCATTGTAACACATATCTTCCTGAAGGTAGCGATATGTTATTTGCAGAATAATTCCAGATACCTATAACATATAGTGCTGGCAAAACACCAGATATGTAGAGATTTTCTGTGTGTGTAAGGGCAGCCCCAATAATAAAATCTACTTCAAACTCGGCTCTCTCCAGCTCTTTCTACTCACAACAGTTCAGGCTCAAATAACAAACTGCCTCAGAACAGGCTGAAGTGCATTCAACAGTACTCCTGTAGAAACTACTTAAATTCCTTAAGGAAATTCCTTCCATAGTCCTATGAAATGAAATCAAATAAAACAGAACAAACACAATGGGCTTGATTTTCATTTCTGGCATTGATTGCTGCGATGTATTCTGGAAAAGCAGGCAGAGTTTCATGTTTGGAAGTGTGTGCGAGGGTCTTATTGTTTAAGGACAGGCAGTGTGTGTGTGTGTGTGTGTGTGTGTGTGTGTGTGTGTGTGTGTGTGTGTGTGTGTGTGTGTGTGTGTG
>JBBPDE010000031.1:8952591-8967063 GCA_037974605.1 Nannopetersius ansorgii | reverse complement strand
GCATAATTGGATTGAGACATGAAAGTCATTAAGCATTGTTAGACTGAAAGAACAAAGTTTGAATAATGATTTGTTACGTCTCTGGATGCTAAAGACATGTAAAAATGGTCCAATTAGAGTGTTATCAGTTGGCCCATTTTTAAAGCATAGAAACCAGTATGCTTTTTGAAAACATCGGTACATCAATGGCCCAGTAAATGTAGCCTAGGATAAAAATCACAGTCAATTGTTAATGTTGTCCAGATAACTTTGTGAGTTTAATCATCATCCTTGATCCATCCAAGTTTCAAAGGTGCGTCCCCTGGTCCTGAGACTTAATGTGAGGAAAAAAGGGAAGGTGCTGGAGGAACCTGAATCTGTGGAGGACGTTCATACAGAAGGGCAGATCGTAGCACGACAGATCACTGAAGTGCATGTTGCCAGCACCATGGACAGTCTTCCTCCAGCTCTTTATCCCTCTCTCCTCATCTGTCCCTAAGTGAAGAGAACGAGAAGATGCCAATGTTGTTGTGGTCCATTGACTTAAATAAACTATGTCACTATTTATCACTACAAATGATTCATAATATGTTTGGCTAACAACATCACTGAAGCCAGTTGGGGAGGTAACACAGTACAAAAGTGGCCCCTTATAGTCACATGTGAACGCACCACAGCACTCTTTCTCTGTGAAATTCTTTCTCTGCATTTAACCCATTCACCAAATGCAGCAGTGGGTTAAATATATTGGACTTACCTGGAATCGTGTTGTCCAGAACAAATCCAAAGAAGCCACCAATAAACATGTGGGTGGTGAAGAGCACCATGATGAGCTGATCTAGTTCGGTTATGCCTGTTAAAATACACCAAGACAATAAAACATTACAGGAACGTAAACGATGAGACACACACTTTAATTAGAGAGTGTGACGTGGTTGCTTACATCAGACACGCAAACCCATGCGATGCAGGTGTTTGTGTGCTGAAAGCCAGCGTAACCAAAAGATTGAGTGTGGATGTTCCCTGATTACTGTCCATCTGACGAGTGCTACATGAGCTCAGTTGGTCAGGAGTTCAATGTGTCAGCTTAGGGCGCTGAGGTCAAAAGATTGTCCGTAATATGCTTACTGGTGCCTAATATAGGACACTTTTGTTTATGGTAAAGCGCCACACTTTGAGCAGTGTTTACCAAACAATAGGCGAAAGATTAGTCTAAGGGTCAACCTAAGGTCAGGTGGGAGTGATGTCCAAAAAGGTGCTATTCAGAGAAGGTGCACTACTAAATGAAGTGAGCAGATTACAGTCAAACAGAGACTTCGAAAGAGGATTGGCAGATAAGCAGGCCTGGCCTTAGGAGCCCAGACAATGCTCCTCACTCCTATGGCTAAGCCTGTGTGGCATGGGCTACTTGCACCGGATGACCCATCATCTTGGCTATGAGCATCTATCGGGCCAGCGCTCTTAAAAATAAAGATGCAATCCACATAAGAACCACATTCTGTTCTCTGAAAAACCCTACAATTTATGGTTGGAATAAATACTTTTATGTTATTTAGATGCATGAAGAACCTACAAATTATAATATAATATAATAAGAAAAGAAAATTAAGTAGTTATAAGAAAATGAAGTAGTTTTCATCAGTACAAGTTTTTCCTTGAACCATTAATTCAAGGCAAGCACAGATGAGGAACTATTACTTTCGTGTTAAACATCAGATGTTTCTATATAATCTGTGAATCGATTGAATGCTATTGAATGTTTTTTGTATTGCATTTATTTAGGCCATGCTTACAAGTCATGAAGCACTACTGATCTGCTTGTACCTCATGCTAAATCTTTACACACAGCAATATCAGTGTTACACTGTTATTTGTTGCACAAATATGATTGTTTTTGTCTTTGTGTTGCAGTAGTGTTTATTGTTGTTTGTCTTCTTTTCTTTTATTATTTCTCATTGCACTAAGCATGTTAATGGCACAAGAACGCAAAAAAAGTTCTTTCTCATCTTATTTTATATTTAGCTCACATACTGATCAACACTTATACCATCACAAACATGCACAACAACTTTTTCAGCTCTAGACGCTCCAGCTAATATCTAATATTGTCTGCATCCATATGCACACGCTGTCGATATCCACACATTATTTTCATTTCTCTTTAAAATTAAGTTTTTACAGGCTTTGGCATATCTGGAACCAGCAGCAGAAGACAAAGTAGAACACATAAGGCTCACACATGCTGATAAAGAAACAGTTAAGGGAAGAACACTGGATAACTTAAGAAAATAGATATATATCATATGATGACAGGCAAAGATCTAAGCTCTGCCTTTAAAAAGACCTTCTCACAAATGTTTCTGTGTCACATCTGGTGATTCTTAAAAGTTCAATGTGCACTTGGCCATGTAGAAGCTTATATGTAATATGACAGTGGCATCATTTGTTGACATTTTGCTCCCCTAAAGCTTTTGTCTAATTTCTGCTGTGTTCCCACTGATTTAAGGGTAGTAATGATGGTTCTCAGAAGCATCTCACTGACACTTCATTCTTGGAAGACCATGCAAACACACTGCTTTACATAACAGGACCATTTGTAGCTAACACCCCCACACAAAAGGCATGTTTTATGGATTTTCTAAGTGAAAATAAGTAAACATCCTCCACAGGGAACAAATGGCATTTATGCTGCACATTTTGATGTCAATGTTTAGTCTGACTTACTGGAAAAAGTTAAATAAAACAAGATGTCTACTTTTGCATATAATTGTGCAGTAGGTGCTAGAGTTACAGGGGGTGCTCGTATTATGACAGTCTTGACATCTGGCATTTCGAGGGTACGACACTCAAAACTAGTAGACACTCCCAAAACTAGTTTGGTTGCGTGCCAAAGAAGAATAAGACCTACATGCAGAATACGCAGTAACACAGCGTATGAATGAGGGAGTTGGTGTCCCCCAGTACGCTTAGCTATTCCATTTTGGACTTTTACACTCATCATTTGTCATTGTTTCTGTTACTACAGCACTGGGTACAAGTACAGTACATTTATGTCCCTTTTCTTTTTCTGTGGCTTAGTTGTGATTCTATGTTCACGGGTGTCAAACTCCAGTCCTGGAGGGACGGTTTCCAGAACTTTTTGGTGATTTCCCTGCTCAGAAACACCTGCTTGAGCTTGCCAGTTAATTGCCAGGTTTAGTGAATGTGTTCGAGAAGCGCTGGACACCAGCCCTCCAGGACCGGAGTTTGACACCCCTTCTCTAGATTATGATTTTATAGTTGTGTTAGAATAGGTAAGCGACTCAGACTAGGGTGTATTTCAACTTACATCACATAGGAACAGATCTGTGTCATAACTCGAGGACCCGTATATTCAACAAATTGCAAAACTACATTTAACACAACTCATTCATTTTCCTTCATAACCACAATGGAATGGGGTGATGGAGTCCACCCCTGCACTCACCGGCAGAAAGACACCCTGGACAGGTCACCATTCCATTGCAGGGCAGACACACATTCAAAAACATTCATACCTGGGTGCAGTTTAGTGCTTACCTGATGTAAATGCCTTTGGATTGTGGGAGGTAACTAGTTCTTCCAGCAAAAATGGGGAGAACATTTAAGCTCAAAACACAGAAATTATACTGGTCATCCTGACTAGTAATTATATTCATAACTGTCTCACTGTGAAGAGCTAACCACTACACCATCATGACACGCCAAAACATCTTGCAAAACATTTTAAGATACTTTTTGAATGCAAAATGTGTGATCTATAACCTCCTGAATAAAGTATTCCTCTAGAACACCAGCTTTTCTTCATGTGGTGTTATCAGTAGTGACCAAGTTGCGTTACCATAAAGTATCACTGGCTAGTTCTAAAGATCTCTCATTGGACATTGAAGAAAAGATGTGCAGCTGCACAGTAATTTAAATAAAGATTGGCAGCCAAGTAAACATATCAGTTTCTGCAGATTGTGACACAATTCACTGGTTCCACCTTTCATCTGCCTCAATCTGGACATCCTCCCAAAGTTTCTGAATATGCCGCCAGACGTATTGTTTGCAAGGTGATGAGCACCAGAACAATGAGGTCAGAAATCCAGAAAGACCTGGAGTAAAGTGCAACACAGGGTTTCACTCTTGAAGACCAAAGAGGACTTCTCTGAAGTAT
Source organism: Nannopetersius ansorgii (assembly GCA_037974605.1). Classification (NCBI taxonomy): domain Eukaryota; kingdom Metazoa; phylum Chordata; class Actinopteri; order Characiformes; family Alestidae; genus Nannopetersius; species Nannopetersius ansorgii. Next base: position 8,962,907 of record JBBPDE010000031.1, on the reverse strand, counting down.
ATACATGTTCAAGGTTGAGTAAAGTTCACCCATGACCATATTAAGAAGTTAACATCTGTCCAGTACTTTGTGATAGGGTCAGAGCCAACAAAAGCTTTACATGCAGTAAGTTGTGTATGAACTCTGAATACTCTTCCGACAAAAAGTTGGGTCATGGCAGCATTGTATTATGGGGTTTTTTTCTTGTCAGAAGGTCCTGGTGCACTTCAGTTCACTGAAGGTAAGATTGATGGTCCTGCTTATCAAGGTATTGTGAAGTAGAATCTGAATTTGTCTGCCAGAGCCCTGAAGTAGCCAAGGGGATAAACTTTCCAGCAGAACAAAGATCCAAAGTACACAGCCAAGGAAACAATGCAGACAAAGAGGCCGAAGGTTCTGGAATAACCTAGTCAATCCCCTGACTACTTCCCATCCCTGAGATCCTATAAACCGAGTTGATTTGAAAGAGTTCTGTCATGCAGGAAGTTGATCTTGACATATGCTAAAATGTTGGAAACTGTGATGGCCAATAAGAGCCACACCACAAAATATTAAAATATTATTTCCAAGGATATTGGATGTTTGTGCAGCTGTTATTTGGTAAATGTGTGAATGGCTTTTTGATGCTAGAATTTTCTTTTCCCCAAAACTTGTATTTGTTGCATGAGTGCACACATGTGGTCCAAGTTTATGGACTTCACAGCTGTGGAACTGTGTTTTGCAATATTTTGGGGTTTTTCTGCATCCATTGTCTATGGAGGATAAGCTCCCTGAGCTCCCAGGGGGCCTAGAGAATGTGTTTTTAAAAAATATTCAACATTTTCTGTTAATAAATATGGGATTTTGTTTGAAATCAAAATGAATGAAGTGCTAATTTTTGGTCTTTTCTGGCATGAATAAGAATTTATTCGTATTATATTTAGTCAGTTGTCCTGAAAGATGTCCTTAAGGTCCCCAAATGTTTTGAAAAGACCTCAAAAAAGACTGTAGGAATTTTGCACTGCTGTATGTAATAATGTAGATTAGTGACCAAAAGATGTTTATTCTGCACGGTGGTCTCTCATATGTGGTTTAACATATCACAAGACACTCAGCAACTGCCTTGCTGCTGAAAAGGCTCCCTAGAAAAATTACTCCTGGACTGTGGAAAACCACAGTCCTCCTAAAGTGTTGTTTTTCTATGTTTTGTTATCCCCGATAAGCTAATAAAGACTTGATTTTCAGCCGATGAATAAATGTGTTGCAGAATATCTGGCCTGGGGTTGCAGTCTCAGTTTACTTAGGGCTTTAATCAGATTCCCTTTTGCTCTTATGAATATTTCTTTGAATGATCTTGATTATAAGATAAGATAAGATCAGCATGTTCAATGCAACAAGAAGGAATAAAAGATAATAAGACAGTTGAAATAGACAATAGAAAATAACAGTAGTGCAACAACAAGAATATTATTGTAGACAAAGAACTGCAACACTAACTTGCTGTGTGTAAGATTTAGTGTGCTGTACAAGCATATCAGTAGTGCAAAATGCTTTATGACTGTTCATGTAAAAAAAAAAAAAAGGAATGCAATAAAATAACAGCAGATGATGAGGCAATGAGGGAATGAGATTATGTGGCCAAAAACAAACAGTTACTGGATTTTGGCATTCAAGCTTCTGCAGCCCATTTTAATGCTCTGAGAGTAGGTAAAGTTCACCTGTGTTAATCATGTCTGGATTCGAATGGAACCACGTTGGCAACACGAGGCCGCTGAAGGTTGAAAAGCCGAGGATCACCAGATTCCTGGATGAGTTCAGGTCCACATACTGCAGACAGCAGACATTTGGATTAGAGCAAGTTTGTTGAATGGCATTTCAAAGAAGTGCAACAGTCTCAAACTGCACAACCAGAAGAGCAACAATCCTGAACATTCATGTGTCTAATTAGGCCAAGAGAGGGTGAGTTACTGAAAGATGGTTCTGTCCACAGCCCAGTTTGGGGAACGTGTGTAAGCGCATTTATTCACAAGAATAATGCAATTCAAAAACATGCGTATTTCTGTCTTTCAGATTTTAAACAGGCTGATCAATCAGAGCTCGTTTATCATGGTTGCTCTTAAGTTGATTGCCTCATTTTAATCCTCAGAGCTCAAAACTGGAGTTTTGTTGCTGTTAACGTTAACGATTTCATGGTCTTTATTTCTCAGTAAATAGATTCCTTCCTTTCATTTTATTCCTCTTGTGATAAAAACCCACATCTATCTTGATGTGAAGATTTCACTGCATAGAAAATTACACCCTTTATTTTCAAAAGCTCTCTGAACGTATGCAGGCGACAACAACACACACTCACTCATATTGTTAAGGATTATGTATGTTGTTGGAAATGGGATTTACACATTCAAAGATTATAATTAATGGCTTCTGTTAAGAAATAATTTGTATTTTCCACTATATTTTGAGCTTTAACTTCTTATTAATAACCATTGACTATTTCCGACCCCTTAATAAGGGTGGTCTTGTTGTAGTAGTCCTGTTTGTTAATCAGCTGGCTCTTCTTTGGCTACAAGTAAGGTGGTCACTAGTGTGTCTTAACTTCCACCATATATTCCAGGTTCCACAGTAATATGATCGCATCCTAACTGCACAGTCCAGTGAGAATGGGTTCACTTTTCAGTGATTCTTCCTCAAGTTCCTCATAAAGGTTTTTCTCAGTTTTTCTCAACGGCTCTTCTCATAGTCTTGCTCTTAGTCACATGCTCTTAATACGTTTCTTATTTTGAATATTGGTTTCTCAGTGGTTCTTCCTCATGTTCTAATGATTTTTTCTTGTCCAGTCTTGTGTACTCTCAGTGTTTCTTCACCATTATATTAGTGTGTTTAGCCTTTACCCTTGGTTTCTCTCACTGTTTTATCCTAATGCTCTCAGAGAGTTTCCATTCTGAGTCTCTCTCACTGGTCTTTTCACTCTCATTGGTTTCTCTCACTGGTTCTTCTTCATGTTTCTATTTTTGAGTCTTTTTATCTCTTAATGTTTCTTTCTTTTGCCCCTATGAGGTTTTACTGCGATTGTCTACCTCAGAGAAAAAGTACTCTGCAAAGCTTCTTTGGAAAAATGTTTGCTGTTAAATAGCTCTATGAGAATAACTTGAACTGAACTGAACTTTTATGTTGTATGGCACTTCTCTGGAGCCACATCAAGGAGTCCCAGATAACTTCAGATGGTGTGGATGCAAGTGAGGAGGTTAAGCGAAGGTTACACTCTTAGCACATTTGTGGTGCATAGGCCGTTTTCTTTTTTCTTTTTAACAATACTTAATCTTTTCTAAGCTAATAATCACAAGCAACACCCGTGACCGAGGTCACACACAAACCCCTAAGTCAGACACAGAGTGTGTAAAAAGTGGGAAGTGTCCTCGCCGGTGAACGACCAGCTGACCAGGCGCAAGTTGGTCAGAAGTTGAAATGATCAGCTTAGAGTGGTAATTCTTGGCAATAATATGCTTAAGGGGACTTTGTATAGGGCACTTTATTTATGGTGATGCCCCTCACTTTAAGCAGGGTTTTTAGTGATTAGAAGGACAATGGTTCTTTCTTGACAAACAAGCCAAGCGGGTAACACCCACCCGCATACCAAAATCTGCCTTAGGGGTTGCTGTATATACATATTTATATATATATATATATGTATATATATACACACACACACACACACATATTTACATAGCCATGTGGGAGAGTATATATATATATATATGTATCGTTATATTGCTCACTGAAACTCCACCCCACTAATGCTGAAACTGCACATATTATTTACACAACTGCATTTCTTTTGCTTTTGTGACATCTGGGAAATATAAAAAATAAATATAATTAACTATATATTACATTCAATATAATTTAACATAAATTCAGCTACATTTCCATATAAAATATAACTATAAATGTTTTTATATAGGTACTGTATAGGTACCGTCCAAAAAATACAAAGAAAGCGAGTCTTGGGACTGTGAAATACCGCTGTACTCAAAAGTGGGAAGTTTGAAAGTACGTTATGTAAACGTTATTTATTCCTCAATGCTGCTTACTGGCTGCTGCCCTTTGATGCAGCTGCAGTCCAGAATTTCAGCCGTGGAACGTCTTGAATCTTTTCGTGTTTTTCGCTTTGTTCTTCTTAAAACCCTGTATTACTACTATAGTAAATTAAAATAATTTACTATATTTACCTGCTTATACCAAATAGAACGACAGCGCATACCAAAGAAAATGCCAATGCACGAATTACAGTACAGTCTATACAAGGATAACATTGATATTTACATTGTAGCATCACCCAACAATGGAAAACCGACTTGTCCTTGTCAGTCCACCCCTCGGCTGGGTCCAGCTCGCCTTACTCAGGGGGCACACCCCTTTCCCCCACAGTCCATGCAGGAATGTTGCCTTATTCCACTGTGCACTGTGTATATGGTTAAAACTTTTTAAAACATTTAGCTAAGCATGGATGGCATGGATACAAATAATTAATAAAATTTTTACTTATTTTATATATGTCTGTGTGTTTGTTCTAATCACCGTGCAAAGGCTGGAGGAATTCAATGAAATATGGAACCAAATCTGTTTTCTTCTAACCAGTTTATAAAACATCAAGTACATTTTACAAACAAAACAAATCTTAATATTACTCAAAAGCTTTAAAAGACATGCTGTCCCATCCTGTGGTCTCATACCTTCCTTCTTTATGCTCGGAAGGCATTTCCATCCAGAGGCACCCAGAACATACTTGATTACTTTTCTCACAAGACCTGTTTTGCAGTGCTCATTACTGTTTGAACATCATGAACTCGGGTGCTGTCAGATGTTAGTGTGCCACAGCTAGCAATTAGTCTGTCATTAAGATATTTTATTAACCTTCTTTTGATGTCATTTTAGTCTTTGATGATAAGGCATTTGGTGACACACAGATTGGAAATGCTGGAATGCAAAAACAGTTGTAACATAGTTAAACTAACAGTAGGGGTTCCTACATCAAAAAAAATTCTCACACTTAGCACCTGGCACCATGATAGGGCAAGAGGGGGCTTTTCCTCGCCATTGTCTTCTTTTTTTAATCTCATGTATAAAGAAAAAGGAAAAAGTTGGAAAAAATACTGGCGGAGATACAAGCATCAGAGAAACTCCCGAAATTAAAAACCTTCTTTAAACATAACGCCGTAATTTCAGAACCTTGGACAGCGCTGTTTGTTGTGCGTTATCTAAAGATTTATTTATTTGTTTAGATTCTCACATCATGCTGTACACAAAGAAAGAAAAAGTGACAACTGTTAACACTCAAGCTAGATTTCTAACCAAATAGTTAGTATTTTGCAACCTTCCAATCTGCCCCAAATATTCCAATGATCCATTCCAGGATTGAATATAACGGCCATGATGCAGAAACACATGGAGAAGGTACGGTAGGGAACTGTTCCCTTTTACACCACTATAGTAGCACCCGCAAGATGAAAAAGTTGCAGAAACAGATTACCTACTGCTTTACTATATAAAAGGATTTGGCCCTCGTTATTTAAACTCTGTCACTTCGTCTTGGCACTGGGCCTGACTCAGTTATTTGCAGAATCATTCCCCAGGGTGTGTTAACCACTAAATGAGGCACAATTCACACTAAAATAAGTCAAAAGTGAATCAAATAAGGCTTTACTTACCTGGAGGTTTGATATTCCCACAGCTGCAATCATTCCAAACATGACGATGAACATGCCTCCAATGACTGGGTCCGGGATGGTGATGAACACAGCGCTGAACTTACCGAAGAGTCCCAGGACGACCATGAGCAGTCCAGCTGCCTGCAGCACCATCCTGCTACCAACCTGCCACACACAGCGAGAGCCAGCCATCGTTAATCACAAGGAAAAGTCCATCGTTGTTCAAAACCCGTAGGTCAAACACAGTTAAAGCAGGCTAGTAGTCACCAGTATTGCTTGAAAAATGCTAATCTATGGCTATTGACCTTCATTCACTGTTAGCACCATTAGCAGTACTGACTGAACTCTGGGATCTTGATTCCATTTTCCCCTGAACTTTAATACGTTAAGGGCCATGTTTGCTAGGCATGGAGGGCACATCCACATCTACATTGTACAGCCTCCTGAATTTCTGGAATTAATAATAACAATTATTATTCATAATAATAATAATAATAATAATAATAATAATAATAATAACAACAATAATTTTAATTTTGTTTTAATCTGCCTCCTCAGCCAAAATATCTGATTTGCCCTCATCTGGCTCACGGTATGCTTGACTAGTGATTTTCTATGGGTTTAAGATTAATTTAATAATGACTTCCTTCTCATTTTTCTAAGACAGACTCTTATCTTTGCTCTTATCTAATCGTAAATTCCCTACATACTTGAGGCAGCCTCTGTTACAGCAGAACACAGTATGTTTTCCCTTTGGCTATTGCACTATTTCTCTCACGCACCTGCCTGAGAACTGCAGAGCATTGTTTAGATAGTAGTCAGCAATGAAAAAACCACATGCATATTTTGTCCAAACAGGAGTGGATCCATGAAGGAGTGAACAGCATACGACATCCTGCTGGTTAGCCCATGTGTTTAAGCTGTCAGCACCAGCATGGGTGTTATACTGTGGTGAAAAAAAACACTAGCAGGAACAGTCTTGTCTGTCTGTCTGAAGCTAAGACGGCATTTGACCGAACTTCTGACTGACAGCGACTGATATCATTCCTACCCTGGTAATCCCGAGAGCAGCAACGTTCTGGCTGTATGAGGTTGTCCCATTGCCGCTGCCCCACAGAGCGGCCAGGATGCAGCCCAGACCCTCCACGGCGATTCCACGGTTAATGGCATGTGTGGGCGGAGGGGGGGCACCAGAGAGCCTGGCACAGGCGTAATAATCCCCGATGGACTCCATAGTGGAGGCCAGCACCCCTGCCACCATGCCAAGGACGGAGGAGAAGCTCACCGTTGGGAGACCCCACTGCCCTAGGAGAGTGTGAGGATCATGAGAAAACTTGAGGTTGAATTATGAGGCATACACCATATTCACTGGACATTTACTTTATGGCCATGTTTAAGTCTATAAGAACAAATAAGTTGAGTCTATATGAATAAACTTTATGGTCATGTTTGGGTTTACATAAAAATAAACTGAGTCTATATGAATAAACTCTATGACCATGTCTATACAAATGACCATGTTTGTGTCTATACAAAAAAAACCTTTATGGCCACGTTTGAGTTTATATGAATAAATGAATTAAGTCTGGATAAACATTAAGGTCACTTTGAGTCTATATGAATTACTAAATTGAGTCTATATGAATTACTAAATTGAGTCTATATGAATTACCTTTATTGTCATATTTGAGTCAATACAAATAAATTCTACAGACTAGCACCTTCTAACAATGCTTGTAAAGCAAGGTTTAAACATTTACATGCCTTCCCCTCAAAGCAGCTGTAATTAACCAGTCAAGGCAGTGTGCTGACTTTGCTTGTTTACAAATAATTAAGATTCCTCATTAAGTAAATTTCTGATGATTAGACATCCATTGTTAGGGCCCGGGGCTATTTGGAGGGATACAAGCTTTTCTGTCATGTGCAGCAGATTTGCACCCCTGGCCAAATGACATGGGTTGTTGAAATATGTACACACCCTCTACAGAGAATTGCACAGTTAATGTTTATATGCTGAACACTTTAGAAGAACATTTTGCTACATTTACAATTTAGGCTTACCTAAATTGTAAATTTGTTAAACTGTAAAGAAAACTGGAATTTACTTTCACTGAGACAATCAAGCCAATACTTCCGGGAGTATTTATACTTTCGCAGACAACTGTATTACTAAGCTACATTCGTTTTATAGCTATGGTACACAACTAAATAAAAAGCAAACTTCACAGATCAGTACTGTCTTTGAAAAAGGAGCTATAATAGGGGGTCTTAAAGTAAAGTGGGTCCTTGTAGTCAAGCGTGAACACACAACAGCACAGCACACTGTGACATTCATTCTCAGCATTTAACCCCTTTTCCGAGTGAAGCAGGGAGCTGCCACCCACGTGGGCCGCCTGGGGAGCAGTGTGTGGGGACGGTACCTAGCTCAAAGGTACCTCAGTGATGCCACTAGCAGCCCTGGCATTCAAACCCATGGCTTTCTGATCATATGGTAGATTTTGAAGTCACGCATATTATACGTAGTACATGACATAACTGTGGATACGGCAAACTCTATGTTTGTCCTTTGTTTGTAGGGTATTTCTTTAAATGGACATATCCTGTAAAACAATATTGAATACCTGACTGTTACCTAATGATACTTATATATTTGGTTATAGGCTATCCTGGTAGAGTGGTAGCCCTGCTAATGGAATGGACAACTGGTTTCCTAACCATAGGAGCATAAACCCAGGAGAGAGAGAGTCAGTGTCAGTCAGCTACCACTGTTTCTTCAAAAACACTCAGCATATGATTATTATATGCTAATTATACCAACTATCATGCAGTATAAAACTAGCTTCATCACAAAAACTGTATGTGTTGGAAAAACTAAACGCAGATCTGAAATCAGCATGAAAAACACTATAGAACCAACAGGAACGTATGTCTGATGACTTTGACCTGTTGACCTGTGTTATCCTAGAAGCTTAAGTTTTCTCCACAACAATCGCAGGGGCAACTGCCTAATCACTAGGCCCACCAGCTGCTCCACAACACAACTGAAGATCCATTTTAGTTACGTAAAGAAGCATCCTTGCAAATGAGACATGTAAGCGTTTTCTGCAACCGCTTAATCCACACTAGGGTCACAGGAACATGAAGCCTATCCTGGGGTCAATGGGTGCGAGGCAGGGACTGTGTGCGACATATAAAGTTTCTTTATCTGTCTAAGAGTTTTTTAAGAATGTTTACTGTGGAGGTTTTTTAATTAACAAAATGTACTCACACGTCATTTACAAAAAAAAATTTTAAGTACCTAAAATGGATCTTCTGCCACAAAATGTGTAAAAACAACACAAAAGCAAAACTGTACTCTCTTAAGACAAAGGGCTCTACATAACTCTCAAATTCATGCAGTTCTTTGACTTTTAAATTTTGGAATTTGTTTTGGTGCTATACAGAACCATTTTAACAGGTTCTAAGATGTACACATTTTCCATCATAGAAAAGAACCATTTAAAAGTGCAGAAAACTGTTTGAGCAATGTGTTTTGCCTCATTGCTGTCCGGCAGATAACCTTTGCCTGAAGAACCCATTTTTTTCAAAAGGTTTATTTTCACAAATTTTACTCTTCACCAAACTATCTCTTTAAATGCTGGAGGCACCTGAGTGTGAGGGCTGGTCTTTAGATAAATACCTGATGGTTTCTGCCTAACAGGTTAGTCTAAGTGTTGTGCCAAAACTACTCTCCTGATGGGCTCCCTACTTCAAACACTGGTGTATATTAGCATTCAGGGTGCAATAGTAAAACGAGGCCTGCGAGAGTCATTAACATGATTTAATTGCTGATCTGCATAAATACATCAACATGATGTTGTTTTGGCAAGCTTTAAGTAACACAGTGTGATTGCCAGCAACTGATTGCCATGTTTTATATCACAACACATAATTTTTTTTCCCAGGGTTCTGACTCTGTTCAAAGGGACTTTCACTCATCACTACTCATCATAGGAAAGAAAGAATTCGCGCTTCCTTGTCTGATGCGCTTGGACAACTGATTGAGCTTTCTTATATTATTGTGTGTGAGCCAACACCCCCTCGCCATATTAAAGGCTTTCATGTACAGATATACATGAAGGCACAGGCAAATATCAAATAATACTTTCAACACTAACACCAGCTGGTCGAGCAACTACAATTAAACAGGAACTAGATTTGAGGCTCAACCATGCATTTAAACCACAATCTTGTGACATTCACAAACACTATACGAACAATTAATCAGAATTGTTGGCTGAACACTAGGAATATTGGGAATATGTACTCAGAATGCAGAAATGTATCTGCCTGTAGTCCAATATACATTTTGAAAAGGCAGTATTCAGAATAGAACTACATTCACTGCTTTAGGAGAATATTTTAGAATGAAAGAAATACTGAATTGAATCAAGATCCTGGTCTTGTATATGCGTGTTTGTGTGTGTGGGTGGAGTTTGCATGTTCTTGTCATAGTGGTGCAGGTTTCTTCCGGGTTCTCCGGTTTCTCCCACAGTCCAAAGATGTGTGTTAGGTGAACTGGGGATTCTAAATGGACTGTAGGTGTGTGTGTGTGTGTGTGTGTGTGTGTGTGTGTGTGTGTGTGTGTGTGTGTGTGTGTGTGTGTGTGTG
>JBBPDE010000031.1:8897165-8910932 GCA_037974605.1 Nannopetersius ansorgii | reverse complement strand
ACACACACACACACACACACACACACACACACACACACACACACACACACACACACACACACGCGCACACACACACAGGAATGCATGCAAATCACAATCAAGTCTTTATTCATATAAATATGAGAAGTCATACAAAACCAACAAGGATGAAGTTTGAGTAAGTATGAGACAAAGAGACAAGAAAAAGGGTGAGAGAAAGAGAGAGACAAGAAAAAGGACAGGGATATTGAGGAAAGAAAATATGAGGGGGAGACAGAGAGAGAGAGAGAGATAAAAAGAGAAAAAGAGAGTGAGAGACACTGTGTGTTGCCTTCTTTCTCCTGATGTGTCTTTGGAGCGGCTGTCCTGATGAATGCCGTCCCTCACTGCTGTCAAAACAAGGCTGGGATGTTTTGCTAGCTGCAGCTGTCTCCTCCACAGGGACTTAATGAATTTCTGGAAGAGACTGCTGCAAGTCCTTCAAATCCCCCCCGGCTGCCCCCCACCACACTCCTCTTTCAATCCCTTCCATTCCTCTTCTCTGCTTTCCACCGGGGCCCGCGTCGCTCTCTGGAATATGGTAGAGAGAAAGTCGGCTCGAGAGAAGGAATTATGTGTAAGGAGGGAAGAGGGAGAGCTGCTAAATGTTTGCTGTGTCTGGGCTTTACTTCAGGCCAGAGTCAATGATCCCTGAAGTGGGGACCACCAGGGCAGCTGAAGAGGGTCCGTCTCTCACACAGCCGGTCCCTCAGCGCCCCTCTCCTTGTGGGGCTCATCTGCTTGAAATGCCTGCTGGAGAATAAGAGCCTGGTTGTCCAGACACTCTTTCAGCTTGTCCTCCGTCAGAGTGAGACGTTCCTCAAGAACCGTCACGGTCTGGAGCGCAAGTAAAGCGTCAGTGTCAGCAAAAGTTCTTGGGGAATTAGTGTACGAGTGTAAAAATGCCTTTAAATGCATTGTGATGCATTTTTTTTAAATGTGTTTTAAATGTGCTTGTGTAGTTACGTAGTTCATTTTAATGTTAATGGGTTATTGTTTGTGTCACACTATTGGTTAAACAATTCTGAAGTGTATCAAAAACACTTAAATCTAATGGAACAACTGAAATTGTCAATACTTTTATGCCCAAGCAAATGCATAAATACATGCACAACTATACATAAAGTGGTGAATTTATTTGAAAAGTTATTTCTTAAAGTCATGGAAAACTAGCCAGCACTGCCCACCTGAGTGAGGATCTCCAGCTGCTGGACTATGTGCTCCAGAGTGCTTCTGAACGCTGGTGGAAGCCCAGAGTGCTCCTTCAACAGGTCTGTGACTCCATGTCCCAGATGTTCCTCCTCTTCCTCCTCTTGTTGTTGGTGAACGTAAGCGGAAGCTGAGGCAGTACTGGTGCTTGGGTATTCTCTGTAGCCTGTGACCTCACCTGCACGTCCACTCACATCCTAAACATGAGCAAAGCAGCAAAAAAAAAAAAGGTGAGGAGCCAAATGACACGACCACCTTAACCACCGCAACAAAGAATTACAAACTGTACTGAGAGAGTAATTCATCAGTTCACTGTAGGTTCCAACCTAACAGTCCCTAGCCCTGCACACACTGGACCAATCTCTGCTCTAACACACCTACTGCACCGAACATCTAACTAAAAGCTAATTTCACTTATTACTCAACATCTCTGCAATATTCAGGTGTTGATGAAACACTGTAGAAACCAAGTCAGAGTGGTTGGATGTGAATGATGCACTGCAGAGGAATGTATCACCTTTCCTTTAAACTGGTGGTGAAAAGAACCAGTGGTGATGTCTACAGTGCAAATAAAGTCATTTTATTTACTTTACAAAATAATCAGTGGCCCTACAAGCATCTTTATTTTTTTGTTTATAGTTGGTAATGGTAAATTGGTGGCAAATTTGAAAAATTGTCTAAAAATGATTTTGCCTCACAACATCCTTCATGTACATCTCACCCATTAATGTATTTTAAAGTATGTTTAAGCCAAAACCTCAAACCCATTGTGTAAAAATCACAGCTGTGAGCATTTCTGCCTTGGCAAACTGGGCCACATCAATATACCTAACACTCAATTATACAGAAATTTTGAAGAAAAAAAAACAAAAACTGTGACATACACCTTTAACAAGGCCTTGAGTTGAAGTTAGGGGTCGGCAACACAGTATGGTATTATCATGATGAATTACAACACGTTAAGCTGAATATCAGAGGCCGAAAACTTTACTGATCCCAGAAGAAAATGCTTATGCTTATGTTACAACTGCACTGTCACACAGACAAGAACAATATAATATATAAAATTTCGGCAGAAATAACTTAATATAGAATACACTATACTATATATAAAAATGCTGGGTATAAATACTATAGATAACATACTGAAGTGAATTACTAGTAACACAAATGGAGGTAAGGGGTATGTTATTGTTTGTAATAGAGATCAATAGTAGATCAGTAATATTGATATAAGTAGTGATATTTCATTTGGAAAGACAATTGCACATAATAATATATCACATAATGTAATGATTTAGCACCCAATAAGAAAACTGCACATGATATTTCATTATGTAAAAATGTGTTTAAACAAACAAACCAAAAAAAATTTTACTCAGTGTTTTTTTAAGACACCACTGTTATGTTGACACATTAAATCTGTTCCAAGTGATCAAAGCTCAAAACGAATACCACGATACACATCATGCATTGAAAAACTGTCAAGCATCATTATACTGCATTTCTGCCATTTTGCCCACTGAACTAAACTAAAAACCCAATGAACTCCAGGAGCAGGGTTAGCTGTCCTAACCTAATTAATGAAGATGTCACTTTTGAATGAGTAAATGCCGAGGGTTCCACTCAAACACCTGCTATCCAGTGCAGTTTTGCCAAACTCTTCTGACTCCGAGGCTAGGAGCTTTGCATGAGGCATGGGGTCACTGACCCTCCGGGCCAAGCAGCACTAAGACACGGCTCATCACCAGCATGGGAAGGCCTGAGAGGGGAGGGCAGTCCACACATTCCTGCCCTAATGCAGGAAGAAAATCGATTGCAGCCCCTTGCTTCCTGTGCTGTGACCCAACTTCAAAGGCCGGGCCTGAGAGACAGCAGCTTGGTCTGGGAGGGGAAGAGGGGTGAAGTGTGGGGGGGAGAGGTGAACAAAGCAGTCAGTGTGTAATAGAGCCAGCTCGTGGGTCCCTCCTGCACCCACCAGCCACATCTGGGAAACATCTGTTCACATCGTTTGGAAGTTCCTCGCGCCACAGACCTAGCTGCTTCTTCAGTTTTTTTTTTGTTTTTTTTTTTACTTCTGCTCTTTCTTCCTTATCCTCCCATCAGCACAGGAAGCCCAAGTGCAATTGAGCAGAAGAGGGTGAGGATAACATGGCTCGTGGAGGATGGAAGCAGTCCAACATTAGCTCTTTATAATTGGTCAAGGTCATTTAAAACAGGGCTCAATGAATAAGTGGTTAATTTTAAGGGGCTGAAAAAGATCCTTGTTTTCTACTCCAATCGCTTGTCAAACAATGTTTGTAATGCATATATACATCACTGTTTGTACAGTTGTGTGTGCAAAATGCACAGGTTGCTGTTCCTTTCTGAACTATTGCAGTGTGAGCTGTATAAAATGCCTCCATATGTATTGTGAGCGCAGTAGTGTTGGTAGAGCAGCTTTATGTGCTATATCCCAGCAGCTTAACTCCTGATTTAGTTTCTAATGAGAAGAAACAGAGTCATACATGCACACACTGTACTAGTAACATCACTATTTTAATTGTTGCAATTGTAAAATGATGGAAAAGTGTTTAGCACAACCAGAAGAGTAACCCGTCTCTTTTATACGGATCAGAAGTCAAAAACAGATTTTTTTTCTGGGAACCAAACTGATAATGGTACGCGGAAATCCTTGCAATAACGCGGACCTGCAAATATCCTCCGCCTCATTTTGCTTTTTTGTGCCTATATATATTATATACATAATTTTAGAGCTAGATAAATTTCCAATTTTTTTTTAACAAATATGCACAGACATTCAGCTATATTTCCATATAAAATATAACTGTATGAATATAGAAAGTGCATCCTAAAATGGTAAAATACCTATGAACTTAGAAGCGGGAGGTTTGAAAGTAGCCAAACCAAAAACGTTATATAGAGAGCAGGCAGCAGTATTTTAGTGTCTTAACCCTCCCCCCAATTTTTAACAGCTATCTCAGTTTTAGTATTAGTAAGCTGTGACCTGTCTAAACATGTGAGTACAAGTCTTTGCATGCTGCTAATGCTAACCACTAATGCTAATGTTCTTTTAAGCAATAAATTTTTTTGATTCTGATTATTTATTTACCTTCACATTAAAAAAAAAAAAAAAGAAATTAAAGTGTTCTGGGAGCATATTTGGGGGCATATTTAGAGTTTACACTACACAACAACGTGGTTTTTCACTATACGCGGGTGCTCTTGGAACGTAACCCCCGTGAAAAGCGGGGGATTACTGTATATACATAAACACACAACAAAAGACGCAATAATGTTACATCTTTAAACATCTCTAATAGAAGTGTTTATGTGGTTTCTGGTACTGTTTGATATCAGTTCTCATTGGCCAATTATATTAGTCCTAATATAATTACTGAATGTGCCTGTAATGCATCCCTACTGCCTCATTAGTACATTAGAAGGGGTGAACTATTTAATTTTATCATGAGCTGTACGTTCAATTCAGACATTAGTCTGTTCCACTATCCTACCAGACACATTAACAAACCAGTCACCAATCAGTCAGTCAGTGGTTTCGCTGTATGAGCAGCAGAGGGATATGATTGTACAGAGCTGCTTTTTTTTTTCTTTTTGGAGAGCTGAGAGTAGATTTTCAGTGGCTCAGTGACCACAGCTGACCTTATGTCCCTCTGTTGTTTAGTGACAATACATGTTGGTACACGTGCAGGTAATGTAGTGATCTATGGTGCTCTCTAGAAATTATGAGTGCACTGTGGGAGCCTGTAGAGTTTACAGCATCATTCTGGAATTCGTTTTACAGGTCTGATTTCCTCAACATGCTAAAGAGTCTTTTTACATAAATGTCACTTTTTGGTGATTTGGGGAGAATTTAATTCATGTTAATAGTGTACAAGATATTATAACTCGCATATTATACACATGTGAAATAAATACAATAGTGATGTATTTTTTCATTTTAATTTCTTAAAATTACTTTCTCGATCAGGATAAATATGAATGTGACTCAAATTACTGTCCATAACAACATTACCTAAATTTGATTAAAACTGCACTTCCTAGAAATTCTGCAAGGTGAAGGTTCGAAAGCAAACAGGATTATGAAAGAAGGCCAGTTAGAGCCCATGCTGAAGGCGGAAGCCTTGAGAATTTGTATTAGATTACAGAGATTTCTGACTGACTTTAGATTATTTTGGCGATCATGGACTGTTTTAAGGATGTGATTTGCGCATGAACCCTGGACCCTAATATCAACAATCCTTATTGCTTACGTATACTGCACAGCTCAGAAAGACAGAATTTCATTGAACTTAATTCCTGTTTGATTTTCTTGTTTAAACAGTTCACTCCTGAATTGACCTCAGTCCTGATTTATTGATAGCTTAATCATCATGGTGTGTGTGTTCAGATGTACCAGTTCAGCTTGTCTTGTTACACAGATTTAGGGTAGCTGGCATTAAGCTTTTCACTAAATTGTTAGAAGGTTGCGAATTCAAATCTCATCATCAACCAATCACCATAACGACTGGACTGTTCTAAAAAAGGCAGTCAGCTGGGTGCTGCATTTATTACTGAAATAAATATGTTGTGTTGTGCATTCATTCTCTTTTAACCTTTTTTGTCCGCAAGCATAACAAGATGCTCCTCAGACGGAAATATTCCACGTTCAGACCTGCATGCAATCACACAGGCAAATCCAGGACCATGGTTTGGTAGTTCAGTTATATAATAAAGACCCACGCATTCTACTATCAGCTGCCAGAGACACTGTGAATTAGCAGCATGAACATTCAAATACGGTGGTGTGAATGAGTGCAGAGCACCATATATAGTCAAATGATGGTGTGACCCTGGCAGTCTGTTCAGTGGGTCTGAAGTGGGCACAGGTGGGTCATTACGGCTTGAATATAATCATTCAGCTTGGAGGCCAGATCCATGGCCATTATGCCAGCCAAGCTATAATTTATGTCAACAAGCTTGCCGGCTGCTAAACAGGTACTTGGTCCCTACTGGGCCAACGGGGAATATTTATGAGCTCCTTCAGCCCCACAGAAAAGCCCCAACAAGCCTTTTGAAGTACCACACGGTTCCTTGTGCGGCACCCCAGAAATATTTTGTCTAACACCAGGAAAGATCAGACGGATTTTGGAGATTGTGTCCTCTCCTAGTTCCATTAATAAAACAAAAGCTCAGTCACGTGCCTCCCTTCCACAATATCCTCTTGACTATATTCCTCCAAATCTGGCAGATTTAATGCACTCATTTGACAATCTGACGCTCAGACTTTTTACAGCACAAACACAGGGTGAGTGTTTCATGGTTGAAACATGAACTGCTCCAGATCTCAAGTTCCTTTAATGGTGATCAAGAAGTGACTAATCATGATAATTTGCAAGTGTTATGCACAGACAAATTTCTAAATAAGGTTTCTCAAAGGCTTCAGCCGCAATGAAGCTCTAGAAAGAAAACATTAATATAATGTAATGGCCTAATAACTAATATAATGGCCTTACCAAGGTTTCTATACCTAAGATAATTCTCAGCACAATATAATCTCCAATATAATCTCCGATCTCCTAACTGGTAACATTACAGGAGATCTTAACTTTCAGTGTATGCATGAAACGCAAAGACATTTAACAAAAGTTATTTCTATCAGTCAGTTTGTAATTATACTTTCACGTTCAAGAAGGCCTTGGTAATTCGCTGATGAGATGGATTAGGTGTGTTTAACGAGTTTGATATATGTGGTGCATCTCAGCCATGGTGCTCAGCAGAACTTTGTGGCATAAAGAATTTTGAAGTGGGTTGACCAACAAATGAGCAACCAACAATTTGCAGGCTATATTTTGACTTCCAGAGGTTGTACAATATCAAAAAAGCATGTAATCTGTGATTCAGGGAGTTATCCAACATGAAATATTCAGTTAAAAACATCTGTTTAGGGAGGAAGACAGGAGTTCCTCAGCTGGATGGTTTACTGCCTTGAGCGCTGACATGCTTGAATCTCGCTGCTACAGGGTAGCACACGGCAGCGACAGTGTGAACAAAGCTCAAGACATGGTGTTGCAGGTGTTTATATAACCTTGTTCTACAAGACACTTACAGCATTCATCTGCCCACATGATACCGCAATGTTACAAACTTATTAGATAAAATATGGTGCCTTAATAGCACAACGGTACTCATTCCCAAAGACCTCTCATTTTCTGAGGATGTTTTAGCAATTTTCAAATTTTAAAGCATTTTCCATGACTGGAAAACAGTTTTCCAGAACCCGTAGGAACCCCATGTATAGTATGTAGAGGTTCTTCAGATTTTAAATGCAGACTTAAAAGGTTCCTGTCCATAAAAATGGTGGTTTAAAGATCTATCTAGGTTCTTCAGGGAACCAAAAGGCGGCATCGCAACTTTTTTGGTGTACCATTGTGTAAGGTGTCAGTTATTTTAAGGGGCTTTCTTTCATATCCGACATCTACATCTACTGGGTTTAAAACTAATGTCATAATCACCGCAAACACAAAGTTTCTGATGAACCAGCTTCTGAGTAGCACTTCATTGCACACAGGTTACCTCCAACCCTCCACTGCCCTGACTCAGACACATTAAGCTATTAGGATCGCAGTGCCGGCCGTCTTGTGGTGGAGACGAGAACATTTCCTTGTCACAGGATGCATGTAATGCCATTAAAGTGAGCACTCCCAGCACAAGGAAATCCTTATTGAAATCAAAGGAGGCATTAGCTTTTGACCCACCCCCTCTCCCTCCTCCACCACCAAGTTCATTTCAGCCTCCTTCCGCTCGCTCTCTGTCTCTTTATCAGTCCCTGTGCAGATCAAAGTCTGATTTCCGCTGTGTAGAGTACCTGCTAAAGGGAGGCTAATGGAGTTAAAGCTCCTCTCTGGCTCCACTCACCGCTCTGATTAGGTTTCATATTGTTGTGCACACAGCTGATACTTCCTGTACTATTCAAGATGGATCATATCGAGTGAGGAAGTGATGAAGCATCTGGGACTGCTCGCGCATTGGATAAACAGCTATATTGGATATTCTTCATCTATTTTGAATGGGTGAATTTTCCAGTCGCTAACAGCAAGTCAGAGTCCTCATATTGAGATATCTGTAGTGGAAAACTGAAACTATTAGAGCTAGGCCATGTTTTAGTTTTTAAAACACCTCTGTGATAATGGTGAATTCTGCTAGCATCCCTATGGGAGTCCAATAGTATCTAAGCACCAAGCTAATGGTGATGCACATGAATACTTTTTGGCCATTTTTGCCATAGCCCTGGATAAATGACATGTTTTGTTGATTGTGAAAATATGTTAACATATCCTTTACAGAAAACAAATATAGCATTTATTTAAAATTTTAGTGCACATTTTAATTGACTAGATATAAAGTAGTTAAATATGCTCAGATTATTTTATGACAAAGTTGTAAAGCAGAGTATGAATTATTAATAAATATATTAATTAGAAATTAATTGATTATTATTCTATGTCTTTTTACTACTATTATTGCTACTACAGCTAATACATAAGCCTTAGACACTGCAAATTAAATTATTTGAGAAACAATGTCTTGCATCTAGCTCTCATTCAGTTAAACCTGATCACTCTACTTTAAAATTCCACATTTAATACTTGATGAATATGTAGTGATTTGTAGGCAGTTTACAGCACAAAGATATTTTTTTATTCTCCTACTGGTCTCTTTCATAGTCTGCCTATAGTCTGATAGACACTCCAATTTAAATGGGAGACTATTTAAATGTTTTGTTGTTTAACCTTTTTCAGGAATATTTGATTATGAGTAGTTTTGTTATTGTATAGTAAATGGCTTTTTCTTAAAACTCTGGAAGCCCTAATAACTGGATTACATAACTCCTAATATGAATGATACTGACAGCCTTAAGGGCAGCTGTAACGATACTAAATCATATCATGCTACCATGGCGGCCTTCACGTATATTCCACTGGGCTGTCTTTACCCGGCGAAGTGAGCAGAGATGGCCGGTGACACTGGCTAGCGCAGCGGAAATGTGAAACCAACACTTGTCACTTTGAATGTAGGCCACTTCCTGTCAGGGGACCTGAGCCACAGCTGTCTGCAGCTTCACAGGATGGGAGGACAGGTCAGCGAGGCCCACAGCTGAAGCTTTTCTCCATCATTCATCAATATCACCGTTCAAAAAATAGAATTCCCAGTTAGACCTTGCACCAATAACGTAGGGGAAACACATCCTTGCTTCCAACTAATCCTTACATTCCCTTCACTTTTTCCACCCCTCTCTCTCTCTCTCAACCATCTCCTTCTCTCACCGCTACATGCTCGCCCACACACTGGCTCCAGGGCAAATGAATATCCGCTTCCACAGATGTCATAAAAATGGCACCATTTTATAACCAGCTTTGTAACTAAGTGGTTATGTCATATTTCAACAGGGATGAGAACGGGCACCTTTAGCGAAAGCGGTGATCAAACAGGTACAGTGATGAAGGCTGCAGAGCAATGGCAGTGTGCAGCTGGACAAAGTGTTCTGTGTCTCTTGCCAGCCATGGGCAGCGTGTGTCCAGCTGCATTATATTATCGGTTTCCTGCACCTACTGAAAGATGAGGCTGCAGGATATAACTCTCTTACGCAAAACCAGGCTGCAGGGCCGACAAATTGCTTACTCAAGAGACATCAGTGACAGATCATTCAGGAAACGAAAGACATGTGGCAAGCAAGAAAGGGCAGAAAGGGGCAGAGAATGGCAAATATAAGTGAGCAGATTAGCTCTGAATGCCTTGCTGGAGGAACAAGGGGGTTTCTCTGCAGAAATGGGAACAGGCTGGAAGGAGGCAAGAGCTGCAATTCTGACCCAATTCCCGACTGAAGCGCAGTCTGTCACTGAGATCCCACTGAGCGGATGAGTCATCAGCTGAGAACAGGCGTGCGCAGGCTGGTGCATGCGCTCTTAGAAACTCACTTACACACACTCACACACACAGAGATGTACTAAATTGCGCAAAACACTCAAAGCTGTTTGGGCTGCTTGTGATATTCTCAATTCGTTTGCGCACACAATCAAAGCACCTCTAATGATTGCTTTCATAAGCAGGAGCTTAACTGTTCTCTATGTTTAGGTGCAGGCGGGGCTGATGTTACATTTGACAGGTCCCCAGTTCATCCCTCAACTTGCCGCAGCATAGAAACACAGAGTCTAGTGCAACAAGCACCTAGGGACCAATGACCGCTGCAATTGTTGAACTGCGCACAAAAAATTCTTCCAGTAATTTTCTCTTAAGAGCCTGTGACTCACAGTGCTCGGCTAAGTCGTGATGCGAGAATGCAGTGTTAAATAACCTTGCGAGAGACAGCAGACGCCTCAAACGCTTGTTGTGTCTGCTGATGAAGCTGCTGTTATTGTTTGCATCCTGCTGCCAGCCCATTTCTCCAGGAGGTGGGCAGGGTTAAACAAACCGGCCGGGCTGCTGGTATCTGTGCATCTCTGGCGAGCTTCCAAAGGAAATTTAGCCACCTTATATAAGACAAGAGCGAAGATGAGTCATCATGAGAAATAGATTAAGCCTCTTGACAGTTTGGTATCAAAACACTGGCTATTGTTGCAGCTAGCACGTCAAAGACATAGATAAAGGGTTCAGACACGCATACATCCTGGAGAAGAGGAGGGTAATTTGGGTCTAGAATGTGAAAATTGTCCCAGGATTTTGTTCCAACTGCATGGCTTGGTTCAACCAAGCTAGAAAACAGCTAAAGGATCCAGGCAACAGGCACAAGATCCTGGAGAGGATTTTTACCATGCGGACCCAAAGTACCCACTTCTGTCCTTGAATGAAGGAAGGCTAGAAAAAAAGAAATGTGAGCCTCAAAAGCTTCAGCATGACTCATGGCCAGTTTTGACTGCACTGCAGAATGGAGACGTGAAAGAATTTTGCACCAAGATACGTGGAACGTGAAGAAACAAGGTCATCAGCATTGAGAGCACATTAAATGCCTCAGTGTGTCACCACCAAGTAGCCCGCCCACTCCCTGTGACAGCAACTGATACCTGGGTGGAATTAGCGCTGCATGACTCTGGGTTAAACGGTAATCAAAGTTTAATGTCTAGAGTTGACATTATAATTCTTTCTCAGGATTCACTTACTTAAACCGTAAACCATAAGGCAATAAAACAGTACATTTCTAAAAATGTACTGAATGTACGTAAATGTAGGTAAAATAGGGATATTCAGTTTAGATATGAATATGAACAGCTATTACAGATAAATGTAATTTTCAATATTCAGAAACTGTTAGATAGACCATTTTAATAGCCAATTTAAATCAACAAAGATTCTTAGAATGGGGCTAACATAGACAAACTTCAGTGAATCTACTGCACACTTATCAGTCGCTGTCTTTTTTCTGGATTTCTTAGTGCAGAGTTAGTGTTTCTATTTTTAGTTCAATTTGATCCGTTATCTTTATGTTTAGGGTTATATTTAGTTTCTTCTTGTTGAATTTTGTTGGCATTTTTCCCCTTTGCATTTTGTTTGTCTATTACCTTACACATTTTTATCCCCTCTTTCCAGAAGCATTTTGTAAGCTCCCTCCCTGCAACTCATATTCTGTTTGTTGTGACACAAAACATGAGTGAAAGTTAACGGCTGTGGGAAAAACTAACTTCAGTAAAACAGTATAAAGCAATACACAATACAGCAACCCAGGGGTTTGATGTTTCTCTGTGAGCTCAAGGTGGGGTCAGTGACCTTTTCAGGACAGAGCTAACTTCAAAGTTCGCGTTTTTCATCTTTGGTGCATTAACAGCATTCATTCTCTATGTTGTCTCACACCTGGACATGTCCAGCGGCTCTGTCCCTTCCTGACATGCACTCAGTCCAGCTCTCAAGCGGAAGGCAGAAATGATCAATTACCCAAAGGCAGAACTGTGACATCGGTTTCTGGAGGGCAGGAGGATTTAATTTCCTGCCCTGCGTCCGCTGCGTAATGCCACCATAATGGCTTCCTGCTCTGAAGCGCCACGGCCGCCGCGGCGTGCACTAATTTGTATCTGCCAGGAGAGGCGGCCCAGCTGGCTCACCTGCTCCAGACATCGCACCGTCTGCTTCTTCGGCCCATAAAACACACAGACAGAGCTTTTTCTTAGTCTCTGGTGTCATCTCACTCCCTACTGCACTGGATCAACAGACACAGTTTATAACAGAACATGTGTTTTTAGGGATGACCGGGCTGGATCTGAAAGACCAGCACTGATCAGAATCTCTTAACTAGGACCTGACCAATATAAATTAAATTATAAGAATTAAATAAGAATTACATTTTAAAAAAGAATATAAAGAAAGAATATAAAGTCCTAAAACCGCCCCCCCCACACACACACACATTTGTCATTCATTTGCCACTAAATAATGATTGTATTACATATAATTTATTATATTAATATACTGGTGGCAGCCTCCTTCTTCACTTGGTGAATCCAGACAAAGAATTTGTTCACACTGTGTGCTGTGATGTGTTTACGTGTGACTATAAAGGGCCACTTTACTTTCATATATATTTTTAGATACATATATAATTGTATTGCTATATGCAAAATTTTATAATGAATTTAAAAGTATATTATTGTGCACTTTTATTTTTAAAGTATAGCTGTACTTTTTATTTTTAAAGTACAGCTATATGAGCAAAAATGCAATAACATTTGGTTTCCAAACACTAAGGAGCATAAGGAGCTTTTTAACAGCATTGTTAAGGCAATAACAGTGTGTTAACTTGCCCAACCTGATATATGTTATTATATCTATATTGAACTGCTGATCATTTGCACATATAAAGCACACAATTACACTCCAGTATTTTGCTTGCTTTCCACTTGACTTGACATTTGTGACAGATCATTCAGGAAACTAATGACAATTTTTGGATACTAAAAATGACCCTTGTACTGAATTGCACAATTTTCAGTTTAGAGTTTATTTTATAGTTTATTTATGTGTGTATTCTGTGTGTTTTTGTACATAGAGATTGTACACCATGCCACCTCATCTCACTGTATACATGTAGATAGCGGAGATGACAAAGTTGCTGCCATTTCACATATTCATGCTAGCCTCATTTGAGCTGTTCTTATTTTATGTTCAGTGTCTGAGCATGCAGTACAATCACTAAGTTTGTTAAGTCTTTACGACGGCCAATCAAATAATAAATATTATGTTTTGCAATAGCAATCTAACAGCAGCGTGTTGAAATATTTGCCACTGCAACAGTCCCACCATAGAGTACTCACAACCTTATTTCTGGCTCTCTATAGACTACGGAGGACTTGTCAACTGAGGTGAACAGGATTGGCCTTATACTTTGTGACTGATCTTGATTTATTTATTAAAATTTTATTAAAATAAAATTAAAATTTTATTTAATTTTATTTATTTATTAAAATTTTGTTTATGCATTTATAAGTGTTTATATTGACACTTAGTGATTATATTGATATTTGTTAGGGATGCACCGATTGCAATTTTCTTGGC
>JBBPDE010000031.1:8869278-8889729 GCA_037974605.1 Nannopetersius ansorgii | reverse complement strand
AGAGAGAGAGAGAGAGAGAGAGAGAGAGAGAGAGAGAGAGAGAGAGAGAGAGAGAGAGATAGAGAGAGAGAGAGAGATAGAGAGAGAGAGAGAGAGAGAGAGAGAGAGAGAGAGAGAGAGAGAGAGAGAGAGACACTGAGAGACAAAGATGAGTGCGTGTGAAGAGCAGGTCAACGTTGTCTTTCATTCACTGGCCTTTGAAGTGTGCAGTCTATTTCACCAAGGGGCAGCATGACCTTCTATAAATACAGATCAGAAATAGGGGAAATGTGATCATGCTCATTTGATTCTTTTAAAAATTGTAACATTTCATGAAGGTATAAACTTATGATCCGGCAGAAAGTCATGAGTGAAGTTGGAGAATGAAATCTCAATCACTGGGCTCAGGGAAATATCAATCACAGAATATCAAGTATGCAATGACAAATAGGTTAAAATTGATCAGTTTTATGGTCTTGAATTCATACTGCATTTTCCACCTATGAGGTGATTTGAGGCACTCAATGTTACTTCAGACACAGCAAGGAATGTGTTATTCATACCAACCAAAAAGAGGCTATTTTTTCCAACTATTCAGGAAAGTTATGTTTTGCTGCTTTCCAGCATGAAAGAGAGTGAGCAGTCACCTAACCTTGAACATCCAACAAAAAGCCAAAGTCAGAAAAACAGCTTTAGAGTCAGAAAAAGGGCCACAATGGAAAGAGCTAGCTGAATGACGGGAAAGAGTGAAAGAGAATAGGCATGAGGAAATAAATTGTGGGAGAGCAACCTGAGCATTCTGTACAGTAGAGCTTATTGAGGGTTTGTTAAACTATTGGTAACTGGAGCTATTTTGAGTAGGGATGCACCAATTTAAGCATTACATTGCTGAGGCTATTAATTTATATACATGCTGAGGCTGATACATGTAGAAAGTGTAGCACTGATTTCTGTAGGATTACTATTTTAGTAAAATGCACATAATTTGGAAGCCAGCATTGTCTAAATGTTTTTCTGGAGTGCAATACATACACCATCAGACAGCAGTTTGAAATCTATCATCTGTCAAATGCCAAAGAAAATATGCCGATACCCACACAATTCCTTTAAAATCCATAATTCTGGCCACTTCCTGGATTCACACAGAAGAGATGTTTACCAGTGTGAAAGAAACCAAGCCTGAAATTCATCAATTGACAATTCAGTTTGGCAGTGGCATGGGTTTGTTAATGAGAGCACTTCTGCCTTCTAGCTGAGAGGGCACAGAAAGAGGGGTTACTGACCTGAGTTCAGTTCTCAGGCTCTAGAGCTTTCTCTCACTCCAGTGCTAATGACGGACAGGCTTCCGGCCTAACAGGACTGAGGCCCCTCACAGGCTGCAAATGTTTCACCTGCTGGAGGCTACTCAACACATACTATCCGCACTCTACTAATACTTTCGCATTCTCACCATGGTCACAAGACACCAAAGCCATGGCCTCATTTCAGTTTGAATAATTCAATGTACTGCTTTGGTTTGTTTCTTTTCAGAAGAAGCATGAGCACAAATCAAGACTCCACTCTAACTAATCCTGACGCTAAATACTGGATTTGCTATCGTACTTCAGGCAAAAATGCACTTGTCACGAACGCCTGCTCACTGGCATCCACATTCCTGAACATTAAGGTTATTAGTTTGATATTAGAAGATTAATACTTATCTTTTCCTATGCGACCAAACAACACCAACCCTTATCACTTTCTGAACGCTTTTAGTGACTTTTTCCAGTTGCGATGATTTTCTTTGAAATTACAGCTTGCCTTCAAACGCAGCAAACAATGCAACTTAGTCAAATAATCCATAGATCTTAGAAGCTTGTGAAACTTAAAAACAACTGCAAGTTCACAAACAGAAACAAGAGGGTCACTGTATAGGATTTAACTTAAGCTAAACTCCATTGCTACACAAATACCTGCTAATCTGCTGTTGAACTGGAGGTAATACCAAATCCAATGCAGAGTAGCTGTGGGAACCTGCAGTGTATGGTGAGCTGGCCACTAATTACTCCACAGTCAGACAATAGGAATGCTAACACCTAACCCCTCTCAAGGCCTGCATTCCCAGAAAACCCCAACTAAACTCCCACCCTGGCTCTCAAATTGAGTGCACCGAACAACGGCTTATGCTACAGAATTACAAAACATCTTCAGGCAACATCCACAACCATAATTGAACTAGGAGATTGAAGTACTCTATTGTCCAAAAATGTGGCACATCTTAAAATGCATTCCATATTCAGTATGAGACTCTTAATCCATAACATCAAGCAGGATGATATTTTAAGAGAGAGAGAGAGAAAAAAAAAACAATGGTTTAACAACACAGCAGTAGGGTCTTACATATGTTTGAGTAAACTGATGCCTGTGTGAAACTAAATGTCAAACTGATGCAATTCCATGACACTTCTGAAAGCTCAAGGGCGGCTTTGACCTCAAACTGCCGGTTGGAGCATTTCCGAGATGGACGTGGGTAGCACGCTGGTGCTAGCCCCCAAACTGGCTCACACGAGGCAGGCCCGTGAGGAATGTTGAGCCTGATAGTTAAGTGTTCTTTAGCCAAGCACTGTTTCCCCTCAGCACCCTCCTCCTCCAAAAGGCCTTCAACTTAAAGTCTTAACCTCATCTTCAATGAGCGAGGTTAATACATTTCCCAGAGGCAGGGAAGAATGCCACCGTTTTGTGAGGGGTTAAGCCTGTGGGGCTTGGGCAGGGCAGGGAGGCGCCAGGCAGCCGTCCCAGGCCAGAGCCAGAACATGGACGGGGGAAGGGGACTGGGGTGCAGGCATGGTGGGATGTGAGGGTATGGAGGTTCAGAAGGTCATAGAGATTCTCGTCTTGTTTCATTGTGAGCTTCCACGACTGGCGAAAATCTTATCAGAACACTCACATATACTACCAGGATTATTAAAATGACAATAAAGTACAGGATGTTTTTCATTGCAATTCAACAAACTACTGTGAAACTTATGTGGAAGCTATGAAGGGAAATTTGGGTTTAAATACAGGTTTTCTGCCTTAATCAGACAGTGTTAAGCACAAAATAAGAAAAGATTCTTAGAGTTCACAGAATCGGAAGGAGGGGAGAAAAAAGGTTAGGAATAGATATTAATGACTTCCCTAACAGGTGGGCCTTGCCTCCAGATCCCAGCCGGTGTTGGGTTTCAAACCCATGACCTCATGGCCCCTGCTTCAGAGGAAGCATACTTGTTTTACAACCCTTTTCCCTGTAAATCCTCTATACTTTCCACACCGGAGGACAAAAAACATTTCATCATC
Source organism: Nannopetersius ansorgii (assembly GCA_037974605.1). Taxonomy (NCBI): domain Eukaryota; kingdom Metazoa; phylum Chordata; class Actinopteri; order Characiformes; family Alestidae; genus Nannopetersius; species Nannopetersius ansorgii. The sequence continues at coordinate 8,886,435 of JBBPDE010000031.1, read as the reverse complement.
CCAAGGATTCCGCTTCCTCCCCCCAGCCTTTCCCTTCCAACTGTGATCCAGAAGCTCTTCACACCTATAGTTATCTTAATCCACACTTGCAAAAAATAACACGAAGAAATACAAGGCCTGCTGAACAAAGCCATGTTTTAAATTGCCTCATTGTCGTGCAAATTTCATCATTTGATGTTGTTGGGTGAAAAACACATTCACGTTTTTCTGCATTGGCAACTGAAAGCTCTTCCCACACAGGTCACTGGGGCCAGCTTCAACCTGCATTCATGTTATTGTTAAAAATAGCACCCACAGGTGAGAGAGGATTAAAAGGAGGGGGGGAAAGGGTTGGTAGGAAGAGCAGGCACTAAATCATAAACTGGGTTATTGAGGGATGACCCTGTGTTTTTCACAGGAGCGCCGGTACTCGGAGGAGGCCGCAGTGACAATGTCAAAGAGCACATACACAAGCGGAGCCACTTTAATGTAGGCAAACAGAAACGGAACTGTAAAAGCATGAGCCACTTTGAGTCCGAAAAAAAAACAACACATTCATCCATTAGGACTAACTCAACTGCCACAAACGATCTCACAGTACTGCTGGTCTTTGTACCCTCATAGGGATTGGGAAAAAACATGCAGCCGTTTTAAGTGTTTGCTGTTTCTATACCCCGGAGGTATTTTTACTTAAATGCGGCAGGCAGAACACATACACAGACATCCAATCAATCCATTTAAATCCCCTCTATTGACTTTGATTCACACTGGATTTTTTCTGTGTAATTTACTGTTCTTGCTGGAAGCTGTCACTCTGTAAGGTCAGCCTGACCGTTACAGCCAGTAAAACATTTGTTCTACCCAACTTAGCTCTGGATTGTCAATGTTAGTGAAGGTATTGTCTTGCATCATTTGTAGAGAACTAATAGATTTCTTTAAAAATAAAAAGTCAATGCGTCTGTTCCTGGTACAATCATTCACCTTCTCATTTAAGATACATTTTAACTGACACAGCATCGGCACCTTTTCCAGGGATGAAACTGAGGACACAGAGGAGGATGTTGAAAAACAGGAGAGCTCATTATTTGCCTTTGAGGCGTCCCTGTTACCTGTAATAGGGCCACGCTGCTATATTTAGAATCGGCGTCGACAGACTGTCAGCGTATTTTCAGCCCTGGCCTCTCTGGGCCAATGTATACCCTTGAGAGTCAAAAAGAGAGGGGGGGGGGACGTGGAGGAAAAAGCAAGCAGACCTAAGCCCGATTTGGATAAGACAGCCATCCTGCTACACTTATCATTGCAACACTGACAGGTTCTGACAAGTACTTTATGAGAAGTCTAGGTCAGGAGGAAGCCTCCATTTTAGTACAAGAAAGCATCTGGATTCTAGATCAACACAAAACATTTAGCATACAAGGAAGCAGACCTACATTTGAACTATGGTTAAAAGAGATGGTAAAATGCAGAGAAATATCTGTAAGCAAAGGAATATGTAAAGATGTTTTCTCTAAAATTATTTGAACTATTGTTCTTTTACCTTTTAAATGTTTATTTCTTACAGTTTTTTCTCCTGTTCTTATTGTTTGCTGATTTTTCTTTATTTTAATTTGCTTCTTTCAGTTTTTTTTGTTTTCAAAATTTCGCAAGGACTCCTAAATCACATGATACCACTACCACTTGGAGGGTGAAGGTTATCACATGCTTCCTTTGAAGACAGTCAATGCATGTCATTAGACAGTTATCATGCTTGGAGGAGAGCACTAACTGTGCTAATGGGTGGGGAGGGAGAGCCATCCTCTTTTGGACTCCTGACCATGGACACTTCTGACACCAGCACAAATCGTTCTCCTGATGATTGGGCCAAATAATAAAACAGTTGCACTACTCAGGACCCTTCTTTTCTACACTTTAATGTACATTATAATGACTACAGTAATATGAATAAAGTTTATTATCCTCAGTATTATTAGTAGTAGTATTATCACATTTTTATGTATTTGCACAAAATGTTTCTCTTAGCATGTGTGACTGTACTGCTGAATTGTAGATCCACACAGATTAAATTTTTCAATTTAATCTGCGTTTGTAGATCAATGTCATGTCAATGATTTGGAAATTCATTTTTGTTTTAGAAAATGAAAAAGAAAACACAAGTACCCATTAGCTTCTATTACAAGAGTGCTTTGAGTCGATGGGTTTTCTGTTCTTTGCTACATAATGCATAATATTTATTCTCTATGGTAGTAGGAAGTATGATACAGATGCATCAGATGCAGATTAAGCTGAAAAATACTGGCATGCTCTATTAAAGAGGGGTTAGTTGGGGAGAAGAGCAGTTTACTTCTTTCGTGCTCTTTTGGGGTAAAAATAGCTCTTCAATGAGCTGTTGTCTAAAGCAGACTAGTCCAGCGGTGACACCAGAGGCTAACATGCTCTCGCTGTGTGGGTAGGACGCCCAACTGAGCTGAAGGCTCTGCTTTGCAGAAGGGAACAGAATTAGAATTCAGAAGACGAGTGCATTAGCACTCACTATCATTAACAATTACAGCTCAAAGTAGTATTTAAATACTCAATTCCACCTCCAATGCAGAAAGTCACATGGTTCAAAAAATGAGGCAGACAATGTGCCCTTCAGAATGGTTTGTGTGGGTGCATGTGGGGAATAAGCAATAAGTTCTCTGGTATCTGTAACACACAAACTCTTATTGGGCCATGTGAAACGAGCTCCAACACGCTGCACAGAGCGTCACTGGCAGTGGCTGGATATAGCATGGCCGGGAGTACACATCCATCAGAGATCCCTGGAACAATGCATGGATTAGTGGGCACCTAGGAGGCCACAGGAGGCTCTTTCCGCGTCAGCCCTTCACTCTGTCTGCACTTACAGGAAACAGCATGAAAAAAAACAGCGCGGGTCATCAGAACATGAGTCCAGATACCACCCACTGTCATAACAAAAGCACTCAACACCAGTGAGCCTGCGATAACACAACGGAAATAAAGCTGCGAACAGCCATTATATAACCATAACACATTCTCAACACATTTCCCCACACTGAAACACCTACTACTTCCTAATAATCACACAGGATCGCACATACAAGCTTTAATGTGTACAGTACAAATAAAAACACGCCTGTGTGCTTCACAGCAAAAAAGACTCAAAAAAATGTAAGCAGATGTCGGCTTGATATGTTAATCTTTTACTGGATCACTTTTTTTGTCCTCATTGGGTTTTTCCCAGTAAAAAGCTAAAACAGCTCTATTAAAAGCGAAATAATGCCCCACAGACGAATAAATACTGTAGTTGTATATGCATTAAAATCCATTAACATATTTAGTTCTAATGCATAGTTAGCATTAAAAGGTGAAGTGAGTTCTCTACAGGGGACATGTACTTACTCACACTTAGAAAATCAACAGAACATGTCATTTGACCAGGACACACAAATTTTGCAAATGATTGACATGCAAGGATGGGTTAAACATTTAGATATTGATCAGATACATGTACATTCAGTAATGTCAGATCATTCAGTACCAGAGCACACAGTAATGACCAATTCTCCACACCTATCGTGGCTGCCAAAAGACAGTCTGTATTAAAGACAACCAAAAATCTGGGCTAGTGACTGTAGGAAAAGTGGCAGAAGAAGTCTTTAACACTTCTTTTACATCAGAAGCAGATAAACAGTTTGTCTGCTCATATATCTTGATTATATAAATATATTATATGCCATTATATACTGTATATGCATACACACACTCACACGCCTTCACTAAATCATTACCCATAAACCCTTTAAAGGGTTATTTCTGGTTTGTTATTGTTTGGTTAAGTCTAACTGAATCTTGCCCCTATAAAAATTCAGATTATTTTAGTGATCGTCAACATAATCAGTAATTTACTAATATAATCAACCAAGACATCACTAATGCCATGTAACTACATAAACACAACATGTGGATCCATTTTCTTTCATGAGCATCATCTTCACTATTTGTGTCAAATCAATAAAGGTCCATTTCTGGCTGTTTGGAGGAGCGAGTTAGGCTCCGCAGCTCCTTTTCCTGTAAGGCTATCTTTCTCCGTGCTCTCCCTGTGGAAAGTGAGCCTTCCCCTGGGCTACTCTATCTTTAGCCACTTCCTTCCGTCATGTCTTGTCACTGGAGCCGGTGGCAGCACTTAAAGCTGGTATCCACACCTCGCGGCCACCCAATCCCTTGCTCTTTACGCCACAGGAAGGGACTTTGTGCTCGTTTCCTGCCCGTCAGCCCCACTTCATTGCCTCTAGGAACATGATACGAGGTAACGCACAAACAACCACACACACACACTTCTCAGGCATATCATATTTATACTGATATATTAGTAGACGGACATCACTTGCCAGAAAAAAAGGCCCCTTTGCTTTTGTACACTGGAGTTACAAGGTTACTGCAGCTAATATGTTAAGGAAGTTTGTACCCCACCAATTAGCAGTGAGTCATTATACTTGTAGCAAACCACATCAAGATGTTGGACAGAAGTACAGACAATTCAGACATTCAGGTTTCAGGATGGCTGTTCCTACAGCACTTAGTATTGCAGTACTCCTTTGTCCATTTTAACATATGGCCAGGCGCCATACAGTGTAATGACCCATGTGACGGAGTCTGTTTGGATGATTTAGGCACATAGACTGCATTGGCAGAAGGGCTAGGACAATAAGCAATTGTGAAAAATTTAAATTATGAGTATAAAAAGTTTCATTTCATTTCATATTTTAAAACAATGAGTATTGTACATTAAAGAACTGGTTTGGCAAAAAAGTTGTTCATTGTCAACTGAAGTTGTGTTAATGTTTAAAGTCTACAGTAAGTCATACAAAACCATCACTGGCAAGCTTGTGCCACCTCAATTAATATAGGGATGCATTTCTTCATATCCTGACATTCTTGTATATTATTGTCTTGAGGAAGTTTTCCAGGCTCCCTAAACAATGTTCAAAGGCTCTCATTTTCAGTCCAGTCCCTTATATTACTATTTGTCATTATTGTTAAAATTGAAGAGGTGAAACATTCGACTATTTCTGGGGCAAAATATTGTGTAAACAAATTCATTTAGCTTCATCTTCATGCAGGTGGTTCATAAAAATAACATTGAAGTGAACATTTCAGGCAACTGTATTGCCTGAATGACTACACCTGGGGTAAGTGTTGCAGAGCTGTTGCTTTAAAACAGGGTGCAGTGAAGATTTGAAGGTTCTCTGAAGCAGAGTGAATGTGTTCTCATCAATGGACTGAGTGTGCTGAGCTCAGAGCTGACGCGCTCTCAGCGCCCATTCAGAAGCAATGGGGCCTGCTAATGCAGCGAATGCACGGGAGCGCTTAAAGGCTAATGCACCAGGGAACGACACTGAGGAGGACATCAAGCAAAGACAGCATCATCTCTCATTCACACACACAGACACACACAAACTGGAACTGAAAGTAGAGTCCTGACAGAGTCCGTGAAGGGGAAGCGATGGCAGGAAGTGTCACACAAAAAGGTGCCCCGGGTCAGACTTTGCCGCGCCGCCTGCTTCCTCCTCTCTGGCCTCCCACGCACGCAACGCAGGGCTGCACAGTGAGGAAACTCTGACCTGGGGGACCACGGGATGTGCAGGGAAGGACATCTTTCCTTTCCGTAAATACGGTCTGACAGCCCCGGAACAGGAGGGCACCCTGAACCAGAATGAACCCACTTAGCAGCATGCATGGTCCTGGTTAAAGATTTTATGTCCTGTATGCAATTTAGTGAATGACAGAGGAAATGGAAATGCAGAGCGTGCGAGAAAGGAAAAGAGAGAGGGAGGGTAAGAGAAGGAGAGAGAGCACAGCTGAAGTCACAGCATGTCTATTATTAGACATCAGCTCCAGTGGCAAAGTGAGGTCATTTTAGAACCCAGCTAAAGGCACGTGTGTCTGTGTGTGCGTGTGTACCACTGGGCTGCTTTCATGCTTGAACTACCACAAAGGGTGCCTAGGCAGAGAATCTGTGAGAGCAAGAGTGAGAGAGTCAAAGAAGAGCACAGAAAAAGCAGAACATCCACTGAAAAAGAAACAGCAGAACTGCACAGTCGTTCTTAATCATCGTATCTTCAAACTTGGCAATACTGACAGAGGAGAAGGTTGCAAAACACAAACAAGCCCTCTAAAACACCGTATGGGCTTCTTATCATATGCTAAGAGCATTCTGACCCACCGAGATTTCAAACCAGTTTCCAGAGTTTGGTTAAATCGAGGGATTCACATAATCCAGACAAACAAACCCCAACAAACAAATAATAATAATAGCAAACATAAACAAAAATAAAAGACACCTCTGTAATCTTGTCACAGTGCAGTTGAACACATCACCAAGCAGACTCCAACTATAATATACGAATATATCAATCCACCACAATATAATATTACCAAAAGAAGACTTTTTATGCCCAAGTCTGATTACTTTACATCCAGAGTTTCTGGACAATACTTTCATATAACTAAAAATATCACAATCACATATTTATCAAAAACCTGATAACATTACGTGCACTAAATAGACACATAGCACATTTTTAGTGCTTTTTATTAGTCAAGGATGTCCTAAGTATGTCCTAATTATAAAATAAAACAATATAAACCAACATAAATATGTATATTGTCATTGTGCAAAAATCACAGCTATTTTCCAGTATTTTATTTTATCTAGGGAAGTGCTCTTGATATTTACATACCAAATATTAAAAGGAAAAAACAAAACACATGTATCTGCTATTTTTAACTCTCGGCACTCCATTTTATGGATGATATATCCATAAAAATAGGCTCCATCAATGACTAAACATCACAATAAAATTAAGAATGTGAAATACTCGTTCTGATGCTGTGCTCCCCTTGCAGCCAATGACTCACTCTAGTTATCTAAACACTGTATCGTTCAGTCCTGATAAAGTACAACCTGCAGGGTTTTGTATCAAAAAGGCCCTGTGTGCTGTGCACTGAGTGGATCACGCATGAGCTCCCAGCACCACATCATTGTCCACACAAATGCAGTGCACCCTTTGCACGCTACGATCAGGAGAGAGCTCTTCACAATATGAAACTGATGGAGCAATTAAACACGGCTCCTCTAAGGCCTCTGGTAACTGTCTGATTATCCATATTAATGCAAGGCAGAATACAGACTATGAACAAATAAGGTAAGATATCCCGTTATCAGTCCAACAAGTTATAAATTTGCTTTCTTACGGCAGCAAGTGGACAGTAGCAAAACAATCCAATAAAATCTATTCAATAGTTACAATACAATAGTTACAAGTGCTCTATACAAATAATACAAAAATATAAATATATAAGTTTGTGTGCGTATTAATAATTATTTATATATAAACTAGTGATGCTCTGATCGATCGGCCGAAGATCGGCATCGGCCGATAATCACATTTTATGACTTGATCGGTACTCGTTAAACTTGGCCGATCTTAGGAACCGATCACAATTGACGTTAATGCGTGAGAGCGCAGTCCTGTCATCGCCAGTGTTGAATTACTACGACGTTTCGAGAAACAATGAAAAAGTCACTATTTGCCGTTTATGTTCCAAAGACATTTAATACAACGTTTAATTCAGTATTACTTTATCTGAAAAAAATGAATGGTGATCAGAGAGCTTACATATCAGTTATATAAACTTGAAGCATAAGAATCGGCATTGGTATCGGCCAATCAGCATGACAAAAAAATCGGTACTTGGTATCGGTGGCAAAAATCCTGATCGGAGCATCCCTAATATAAACCTATAAGTATACGTATGTATGTACACATTCAATATAAGTATGTGTACGTAGTTGATATATATGATGTATGAATAGCAGACATTGACAGAAACAGTAATAATGCATCATCATTCATCAAGAATGAGCCAGCATCACTGATGCACTGCTCATCATCAGTGGACCACCAGGTGGAAGCACCACTTTCATGCCTGAAGCCCTCGCATAACACTACACCCACCATCAATCCTGCATTGCCCCCTGGTGGCCAGACATGCTGCAACTTAGCATACCATGGAAGAACTTCTGTTTACAGGAAATTTTCATTTTTGTAGTAAAAAGAGTAGAACAGGGATATTTTGACACAGTAACCCAGAATCAACGTTCCCTAGAGTACAACGAATGCATCAAATCAGTCTCTAAGCATCTGCTTAATAACAATTTTAAAGCAATTGTCTGGCAATAATATGACTGATTAGAGTCAGAGATGGCTTTTCGGTTTTCTTTTAAAACATTGCCACCATTGTTTTGACACAGTAGACTAGCATCAACCTTTCCTGGAGTACAATAAATGCATCAAAACAGTCTGAAATATCAGCCTAATCTAAGCATCTGACCAATGATCATTGTAAGCAATTGTCTGGCAATTATAATTATTAACTAGAGTAATAAATTTTTTTTGTTGTTTGTTTTCTTTCAAAACACTGCCACCATTCTTTACATTCTGTGCTTATACATGTATTTTGCACTGATTCTGAAGGAGCTACAGCTTCAACAGCTTAAATCTTACCGAAAAAAGAGCCTCTCCTACCTCCACCACATGAGGATCAGCTGACTGGATGTCAGTAACAACAGGATTAATCTGAGGAGACACATGTAAGAAGGTTAATAATAGTCTCATCCTCACTTTACAGGGTTTAAATATGTTGCTCAGTGCAGTTCAGAAATTGTGTAAATATAATGACGACTGATTCTTCTTAGTTCTATTAAGTACACTAGTCTGTAGAGGTTTATCTTTCTTATTTGAAGATGGACTTTATCTGTTCAGGGTGAATAACTAGGCATTTACATGAACATCAACAATGAGGCATTTGACAATAAATTTTTATTATTTATGAATAACAAATACAAATCAGTATTTAAAAATATATACATCTTTGGCAGTTATCAGACTGATCATGCAACCATCACGCTCGGACTTCTAAGATCGGATTAAAGCCATGATCGGACTTCAGGAGATCAGATGCAGAGACCTGCACTGTGGGTCATTAATCAGATTTTTTCAGCCTTATTCTGATTTTTCCTTTTTCTAAATCTATGCAAGCAAACCAAAGAAGAACCAAAGGTAAAGGTAAAGTAAAATACATTTTTCAAACAATGCAGCTGCATCACTTGGCAAAATTAACAGAATGTCTATTCTCAATGCATCACAAGACATCCCCTCACTGAAATATCCTAATTTTCTTAAGCATCGTCATTGTTACAACCTCTGCCAAAATCATGGAATCACCACATTAAGCGGATGTTCACCCAACTTTTGTTTTGTAGCAAATAAACAACTCAAATATAACAATGTTTGATAGCTATATATTCTGTTTTTGTGAAACTTTGTTAAATCCCACGATTGTAATTGTGTTTCCATGGAATACAGTGTTTGCCTGGATTTATCTTGTCATTTGCATTTCCAAAATAACAGAGGAGCAACAAAGTACTAATTTTTGATTATTCCCTCCTTCTCTACTTCACCTGGAAAAACGTTTATTAAAATAATGTAATTTAATTTAAATGAGGTATGTTTCATAAATCCAGAACATTCCACTATCAGACAAAAACATTCTGTATCTATGATTTCTTTATTTGATTACTTTACCTGGGTGATCATAATCTAAATGTGATTTCATCATTTTTGCCAGTGTTCTATATGGTGAGTTTTTAGTGAGCTGCTAAGCAATGGTAGAGGCCCAGAAATCTGATTATTGATTGGCTCATGCAGACCTGGAATTTTCTCATTATCACATTACTGAAGTGCATGTAAGCATGTTGAACCAATTATCTTAAATTTAAACATATTAACTATGACAAACTAGTGACAGCAGATTGAAGAAGATATCTGTTGCCTGGTAAAGTATGAAAGCTGTAGTATGTCTGTGGGTGAGTACTAACCTCAACAGTTCCATTCTGGACGTAGTGATGGTGAGGGGATCTAGGGTAGATGTCCATCAGATGAGGAGGAGGATCGGGGGTCACCCGCTTACTGTGTCTGGTTAACACGTCCCTGTAGTTCAGTGCGTCAAAATTGGTCCTCCACATCAGAACCTATACAGACACTTGGGATCAGCAATAAGAATCTAGGGAAAACAATACCTGCTGTTACGCTACTGTATACCTGAGAATCGGCACCACCAGAGGCAAAAAGATCTCCCTCTCGAGAGAATGCCACTGCAAGAACTGGACCCTGGGAGCAGAAAAAAACTTTGACACGTTTTGCACGATAAGATAAGATGACATATTTTACACTACACAAAGTGTGACTCAAATAAAGAAATCAAGTGAATTTTTAGGTTTTTCACCTTGTGACCATGAAGGGTGTAGATCAGTCTTCCCTCCAGCAGGTCCATGATCTTCACTGTGTTATCGCTGGAACCGCTGATCAGGTAGTTTCCAGACAAGTGGAAGGAAAAGCAGTTGATCGCTGCACTGTGGACTGAGAGATGTGAATAATGTAGAATAATGTAGTTGGTGCATCACCTGAAGCGAAATCCCAGCTAAACAGAGCTCCTGTATATCTCAGCGAACCAGAGGTGTAAAGAGTACCTGAAAACCATACTTGAGTAAAAGTACATATACCTTACTGTAAAAATGACTCCGTTACAAGTTACAAGTCACCAATTCCAATAAGACTTGAGTAAAAGTCTTAAAGTATCCAATTTTAAAAGAACTTAAGTATTTTACTCGTACTGAATGTAGGCTCAAAGACCACCAAGAAATGTGAAAAACAAGAAACTGTTTTATTTATGAGGTTTTATTTCCTAATATAGAAATCAAATTGAAGAACTCAATATTTCAAAATAGCTCATACAGGTAAATAGCATCCAGTACCTTCAGCACCCTGCAGATGGCAATATCGCCTCTTCCGCCCAAGAAATTATCCATGGCAGATAAAGATGGCAACTTGTCGCGCACAATCACGATGTAATGAGTAACGGTAAGTGTCCGTTCAGATGTAGTGGAGTAAAGAGTTAATATATTCAATCAAAAATGTAGTTGAGCAGAGAGTAAAAGTTGCTTATATTTTTGATACTCAGTACAAGTACAAAGTAGCCAAAAAATACTTAAGTACAGTAACAAAGTCCACTTACTCAAATACTTTACACCACTGCAGCGAACACATCTCCACTACCGGGCATGATCATCAGTTTTGGAAATGTGGTCATCACTCCCACATTAAAAACACAAAATCTAAGCATTTCTCTTTGATGAAGGGCTTTCATCTCACATAATCCTTGAGCACACCTTCTTTATAACATCGGGAGAACTAATCCATTCATTACCACTGGTGCCAGTGAGATACTTGTCCAGTCACTTGATAACTATTGACTGGACTACTGTAACTCACTCCTTTTTGGTCTTCCTCTAAAGACCACAAGACCTCGACAGACAATTCAGAAAGCAACAGCATATCTGGTCAATACACCAATATTCTCACACACCACTCCACTACTGCTAACTCTAGTACTCACCTACAAAGCAAAAATGGTGCAACTCCATCTTACCCAATGTTCAAACCAACTTAACTAACACAAATTTTATTCCCCCAAAAAAGCCTTCTGCGTGTGGTCAAACAGGACACTAGTGGAGTACATATAGTATCTTAGTCCATTACCAGCTCTTAATTTTAAGTCTAGGCTTAGTAGTATGAGGAATGTGTTTCTTTGAGATTACAAAGCACAGATGTAAGTCGCTCTAGATAACAGGGTCTGCTAAATGCTGTAAATGTAAATAGTCATTGTTATGGAATTTATTGAAATGAATAGCAGAGAATATGGCTTACCTTGATAATGCTGAATAAGCTTGTTTGTTCTGATATCCCATATTTTCAGTGTGTTGTCTGCTCCTGAAGATGCAATGCAAGTACCGCTGGCATTGAAGTCCACATACATTGCCGGCCTACGAAGAAAAAATGAGGTGGGCACATTAAGTAAAGTGAGTCACTTTTATTCATATAGGGTGTTTAAAAGACAAGAAGTATCCGCTGTACTAGAATATCAAAAACGTGTACTTTAAAAGCATTAATTAAAAGAAACAGCACTGATGACTGGACAAATGCTGCCTTCAAAACTAAGGAAAACAACATGCAGAAAAACACAAACAAATCAAAGAACAGGAAGAACTGACAGCAAAACAAAAAAACAAGACAGAGCAGAATGCAAAGGACACAAACAACTGAATAAAATATAAATAAAATTTTATTTAGACTTTTCAAATATTTTCCATTGTTCTTGTCTTTGTTGAGACTTCCTGACTCCTATATCTATTGTGGTAAATGGCTTTATGGAAATAAAACACGAGACTGTTCTAAGTATTGAGGCATGAATAGAAAAACAAACTCATTTAAGAGCATTGTACCTTGACAATTAGAATGGAGACAGAGAAGGGCAAAGAGCTCAGACCCATGAACAGGTTTACAATAATACCCTTAATTTATCTCTTTATTGAAAACAAGTAGATGAGTATAAGAATGCTCTCTCCTTTCTTGGAACCTATCAGAAGGATTGGAAATGTATAAATGACTGCTTCGGGTCCTTAAAAGCCAGGGAGCCCTTGAATTTTACACCTCTTCTGTAAGCGCAGATTATTCAGATTCTGATTTTTTTGGATGTTATTTTAACCCGTCAACTAGTCAAACCAGTAAATCTGGCATGTAAATTCCAGCTACCTATTTAAAACACATGAATCAAAAAAGTGTTCCATCAAAGTGACCTTTTACCATAATATGTCATGATGATATGACATTTTGGTACAGGTTTTGAATTTAAATATTAAACACTAATGAATTCATCCTTGCCAGGTCTATAGCTACCGGCATAACAGGGAAAAAGGAAATCTCACCCGCCGTAGCCAGCGAAAGTGTTGATGCACTGACGGGTGGACGTGTCCCACAGACGAACTGTCCTATCGTCCCCACATGACACCACCAGTCGTCCATCTGGTGAAAACCTGAGACACAGACACGTATTGCGATTTTAAAAAACCCACTAAAACATATCTTCAGACTTTGCCTATGGTTTTTCACAAAACAGCGAATAGCTGGTCTGTGAAACTAGTTATCATTTATTCCTTTTTTAAAGTTGAGGGCACAGTTAAGTGAGAGAATCAAGATCTGCAAACCTTGCACAGCGCACCCAGTTGGTGTGCTGGTTTAGAGAGTAGATGAATTTTTGCCGATGGACACTCCACACCTTCACTGACTTGTCGTCTGAAGCAGTGACCAACCTCTGGCCATCACTGGAGAAATTCACACTGCGTACTGAGGCTGTGTGCGCCTTGAATACAGTCGACTCCCCTTTGCTGACATTCAAAGAGAGGGACAGTTTAGATACATTTGTAAAGTTAAAGCAAATACAAACAAACACATTTTAAATCTTCCTTACATGTTTGGCACCCAGAGTCGAACAGTCTTGTCCCTGGATGCAGAAGCTACCAAGTCACCAGATGGGGAGAAGTGGACGCCAGTGATGACATCTTTATGACCCACATATCTGAAAGCTCTGGCTTTTGGATTGAGGTTCCAGATCATTAGAGTCTTGTCATTGGATCCAGTGGCTGGAATAAAAGTTACAGTATAGTTAAAAGGAGCTGAGTGCAGATATACTTTAACAAGACATTGGGGAAAGTTTATACATACCCAACTGCTTATTACTAGGACTGAAATCTGCACACGTGACAGAATCTTTGTGGCCTTTAAAACACCTTTCAAGGGTAGGGTCCTCCTGAAATGAGGAAAAATAGACTGGTGTGTGTGGAGTGGAGCTGCAACAAAGGATCAAAAGTTCATTCACTTTCAACACTGCAATATGGTGAGTAATGCAATACTCTAACCTTCAGTACCTTCAATGATTTAATTTTAAAAAAAAGTCGCAAATGTAAATTGTATTTTACTTGCAAGAGACTGAATAGAAAAACACTCAGCTATCCCAAAGCTCCTAAAGTCTTGATAAAAGCTTAACTGGTATGCTGAAGCACTAAGACGGCCCTTTACTAGAAGTTGTAGGCCTCCTGAATTCAATAATTAAGAATTGTGTCCCACTACTTTTGTCCACATAGTGCATATACATTTTTACCAAGTTACTAAATTAGCTACCAAGTCAGCTACTGAATTAGCAGTCTTTAAAGCAGTTGGCAAGCTTGATTTTTTCAAATGTTACACACTTACCAACACAGATGCCATTGACTCTAGATGCAGGTCATGAAACGTCTGCCAAACCTCCTGTCTTTATTAAACAAGATAAAATGTGTTTCTTCATCTTAACTCGCACGGCACCTTCCCATCTGTCAACCTAGGCGCCTTTTCCACAGCGAGTCTGAACTAGTCGAGCGTCGAGAGGTCGATTGTGTTGTTTTACTCTCTAGAATTAACTCTAGCATTATTTACTAACCTACAAAGGCAAACAAATAACCAAATACTTGTCGAATAACCTAAGAGTGGTAATCAATTTAAAGCTGAGAACATATTTTATCCGGCAAAACCTCACTCTACCCATTTTTGAGGACGACTTAGCTTGCCGGCTAACTTAATTTCGAATGTTTGTAGCAAAGCCAAGCCAGAAAATCCTGCCGCACAATAATGCAACATGTTTTCAGACCTCATATTTAATTACTTTCGTTTACTTCGCCCCGAAAAAGTTGCTAATTATTTTATTAATGTGACAAAAAGTACACAGTTAGCACGTTGCTAAGTAACGCCACCTCTGCATGAAGCTTCGAACCGCTGTTGCTAAGCAACCACAGAGTCGGTTGAAGTCGAACATGCACGTCGTAAGAACAGACCTTCTAATTGGACAGGTGAGCCAACGGCTCAATCAGGAAGGTCCTAGTTGAAACTGGCAATGCTGTGAATTTTGATTCAGGGGGCTACAGTGTTAGCGGTGCTGAAAATGTCTTCAAAAAGGAGTATTGGAGACGCAGAGGTCAGTGTTTCATGGTTTTCAGAATGTGTTCGTTAAAGCGGCTTGATGTCGCAGATAAAGAGTTTGAAAAAGTGAAAAGGGCGATGCTGGAGTTGGATTTATTTCGCCAGCTACTTTTCCCCATTCCATCTTAAATGGAGCTGCGTTGTTTAAACACGGTTCGAATGAGTACATTTCGAATAAGAAGGCAATTTCAGATTTAGACTGACCTGGCTTTCTAAGAATAATATCTTACAGCTGTAATCTTCTGAAGTAATTTGACACCAGGGCTGTGTTGCTGCGTTTCCAGCACAAACGTCTCTTGTGGGATCTTTATGGTTCATTTCTTGTGTAACTACATCACTTTTGCTAGTCCTCTGTCCCCTCACTAACAAGTTAGCTATAGTACAGTTTGTGTTGCTGATCCTGGACAATGTTTGCAAATTTCATTGTGATCTGTTGTAAGAGTACAGAGACAATGTGATCTGTAGTGAGAGCAGATATGCATTGTGATCTGTAGTGAGAGCAGATATACATTGTGATCTGTAGTGAGAGTGGAAAGACGTGATCTGTAGTGAGAGTGGAAAGACGTGATCTGTAGTGAGAGTAGATATACATTGTGATCTGTAGTGAGAGTGGAAAGACGTGATCTGTAGTGAGAGTAGAAAGACATTGTGATCTGTAGTAGGAGTAGAGAGATAGTGATGTTCTGTGGTGAGTGTAGAGAGACATTGTGATCTGTAGTAGGAGTAGAGAGATAGTGATGTTCTGTGGTGAGTGTAGAGAGACACTGTGATCTGTAGTGAGAGTAGAGAGACATTGTGATCTGTAGTAGGGGTAGAGAGATAGTGATGTTCTGTGGTGAGTGTAGAGAGACATTGTGATCTGTAGTAGGAGTAGAGAGATAGTGATGTTCTGTGGTGAGTGTAGAGAGACACTGTGATCTGTAGTGAGAGTAGAGAGACATTGTGATCTGTAGTAGGAGTAGAGAGATATTGATGTTCTGTGGTGAGTGTAGAGAGACATGATCTGTCTACAGTCCGGAGTAATGGGAAGTGTGAAACAAAGATGAAGAAGAGAGTGCAGAGAAGAGGGTGGAATTGGTGGAGAAGAGTGTCAGGAGTGATTTGTGTGGTGTAATGGGTGGAGAAGAGCAACAGGAGTGATTTGTGACTGGCAGGTACCAGCGAGAGTGAAGGGGAAGGTGTACAAGACACTTGTGAGACCAGCTGTGTTTGATGGTTTTGAGACAGTGGCACTGATGAAAAGACAGTAATCAGAGGTGGTGAGGTGACTGAGTCTGAGTGAAGAGGATGGCCAGGAGTGTCGCTTGCCAGGCTGATCAGTCTGTCCAGTTACATTGATGACCTAGTGTTGGCCTGGTGGTTAGGGAGTTACACCTGTGACCAGAAGGTTGTGGGTTTGAATCCCAGGACTGCTAGTGGCATCACTGAGGTACCCTTGAACAAGGCACTGTTCCTGGCTGCTCACTGCTTCACTTACTGAATGAATTACATGCAGATAATTATTTTGGGCTGGTCACACTGTGAACTGTGCTGTGTTCACCTATGACTAATGGACTCTTTTACATGTGTTCTTTTTTCAGTACCTAAAAAAGAGAATTCCACAAAATCCCAAATTCCAACATGTAAAATCAAGACTTGACACAGGTAACATTTTTCTATTTATTCAGTAGAGCCTGCAATCATCTAGCATCTAATATCTTGTGTGCTGTTTCCCAACTGTGGTCTTAGAGGTCCTCAATTTCTGCACATTTTAGAGCTTTTCAACCTTCCTAAATGCCTGATCTAACTGTATTAAAGCAGGGAAAACACTAAAATATGCAGCACTGGGGGGCCTTCAGGACCTAGATTGCGGACCACAGATCCAGTGTAATTAAGACGTAACAAAAGGACTAATACTATGTGTTTTGCAGGTAGTAGCATGACAAAGTATATGGAAAAGCTGGAGGAGATAAAGAAAAGTAAGTTGAATTTGTGATAGATCAGTATTTCATTGTTTGCTTCTGCAGCACCAAGATTTTACTTCAGTAAAAATAACTGTAGAAGCTATTCACATACTTGTAGTCTGTTGGGGTTTTATATAGTGTTGTTCTGATTCCGATACTAGTATCGGAAATGCTGCCGATACCACAAAAAAATCTGGCATCGGTATCGGCGAGTATTTGAGTCCACGTACCGATCCGATACCATTTTCCTAAACATAACCTAG
>JBBPDE010000031.1:8842923-8853948 GCA_037974605.1 Nannopetersius ansorgii | reverse complement strand
CACTGATGTTGGATGAGAAGGTCTGGCTCACAATCTCCGTTCCAGTTCATCCCAAAGGTGCTGGATGGGGTTGAGGTTAGGAGAACTCTGTGTGGTCAGTCAAGTTCTTCCACACTGAACTCCAGCCATGTCTTTATGGAGCTCGCTTTTGCACTGGGTCACAGTCATGCTGGAATAGAAAATGTTCCTCCTCAAACTGGGTCCACAAAGTTGGAAGCATGACGTTGTCTGGAATGTCTTGGTCTGCTGAAGCATTAAGATTGTCCTTCACTGGAAATCAGGTGTGTCGCAATAGTTTGGTCCATGGAGTGTATATAAAAAGTCTAATTCCTTTGTTTAAAGGTTCATTGAAATATGTGAACCACCAACACACTTGAGACAGGAAACTGAAAGTTGAGTGATGAAGACATAGAAAATTGCAGATCACATTTTTTTGAGCTGCATCTTCTCACATGTCTGATCCTGAGATGTTTTTCTGTTGCCCAATATACTTTCAGCAACATGTTTCTTTGTTGAGCCTCTATGTCTACTGCTATTATTAAAATAAGTCTCCCAGCAACATCTTAGAGACATTACTGGAACATTTTTTGAAAGCCAGAGAAAGTTCCACGCAAAACCACTTACATCTGGTTACTCAGCCTTTATGAAACAGATTGGAAAATGCAGTTAGCTGCATTTCCAGTATCTCCACTGTACAGTCCTCCACCATTGAGCAATATCCTCCATCGAATGCATATGCATGTCTATTCCGGGGAAATTATTCCACATTTTTATGTGTATGTGGCCCATAACAGGCGAGTGTAGGCCTGTGCTCCAGTGAAGCAAAAAACACAATTATTCCTAGTTATATTACATTAGTAATACAGAAAAAGTAAAGAAAGAAGACCCATTTTTTATGTTTAATACTGCCGGTCTCTTTCCTCTAGAGTCTTTTGAATTACAGAGAGAGCCATGAAACCATGGCAGTGTCTGTCATTTCAGGTCAGCTTTTTCAGTTTTTACCACATTTACCTGAATGTGGCTTTGTTCCTGCAGCCCATCTTGTTTGTCAACTTGAGTTTGATTAATTTCTGGCTGACTCCAGTTTGTTTAACATTAGTTGTTCCCTGTCATGGCTGCCAGCTGAAAAGCCTGCACAGGGGCAAGGATAGATCTGGAACTGGATGTAGGCCAGCTGTGCCACTTTTCTTCTGAATCTGAGCAAACAGGCTGCAATATGAAAGGAAATCTTATGTAATGTGTTTTTTTCTGTTTAATGTGTGCTAGAGCAGTGGTTCCCGACCTTTTTTCTTTGAAGCCCCCCTTGCCTGTATCCAAGACAAGCCAGGCCCCCCAACATCAACTTCTACTCGCATAAACAGAATAAAGTGATTACTTACAAACTTTTATTTGCAAAAAATAAATAAAGCGGTCCTAGGGTTTTGTTCTTATGTACACACACACATTTACATTTACATTTACGGCATTTAGCTTACGCTCTTATCCAGAGCGACGTACATCAGTGCTTAAGAAGTCCACAACTGTTTCTTACCTGAAAAACAGCTTAAATCCGAGTCAACTATTTAACCGAGATACTGCAGTCAGAGCATCTATACAACAACTGTCACATAATAATTAGCCGACACCTAACCCAACAGTACATAAGCCCTAGAGAAGAACAACATAAGTCATAGAGAAGTGGGAAGTCAAGGGAAAGGAATTATTATTATTTTTTAAATAAATAAGTAAGCAGACACACACACACGCACACACACACACACACACACACACACACACACACACACACACACACAACCACACACACACACACACTCATAATTCCATAATCAAATCATGTAATCTGGGCAAAACATTACATTTATTAAAAGTTTGAGGTGTTTCAGAAACCAGAATCTTCAGTTATTAAATAAACAGTTTTATGTGATTTCTGGGAATTGTGTATTTGTTAGGAAGTAAAATGTTGGGTGAACATCCTCTAAGTGTGGTTTTTCATCATGCTTGACAGGGGTTTTAAGTGAATTTTTTAGTCTTGCATAAGGGGTCACCAAAACAGAAAACAGAAAAGTTTTCTAAAGGCCTTGTCTTAATAGTAGCCACTAAAAAAACCCTGCGAGGAATCTCAGACATGCTAAGCATACTTGCCCTACCCTTTAGTTACATATTCATCTCTACGGCTTTACAAGTTCTGCGGCGTTCACCTCTTGCAGAAGAAAAATATCTGAGCAGTTCTTCTCAGCTAAGGTTGACGAGGTTCTCCTATACCAGGGGTTCTCAAACTTTATATTCAAAGGTCCAAATCTAATTTCTAGATTTAGTCAAAGGTCCGGGACGACAAGTGATAAGCAATTCCTTTACTTTATTAAATTTACTTTTGCACAGTTTTCCTTTAATTGTTTGCTTGTGAACCGAATCCACATTCAGTTTTGACAGTAAAGTGTAATTGCACTGTAGTTTTATGAAAATATCTAACAATAGCCTTGATTACCTTAATTACTTTTATGCCTTAACAAATAAAGTAGAGACGGGACCTAACACCTCCTTCTTTCATAATGACTCGGGTATTTCTCTCACTTGCACTCGCAGGACTGCGTGAATGCCCCTTAGCCTTTGCAGACTTGCTCATGTGGATGCTAATGCCTGAGAAATGAAGCACCAGAATCGCTGTAAAAATCTAAAATATGTTATATTTTACAAAACGAATGACTTATTTAAACATAATCTTAATTGTATAGCATAAATGCATTCCTACTATGATCTGTGGATCCAGAATGACTTGTAGGACTTTGAGAATTGCTGTCCTACAGGCTTCATTCTGCTGACTTTGGGGAGACCCACATCTGTTGGGCTGCTGAATTGGGAGTGCACACTCAACATGAGGTCAAAATAAATGAGAGAATCCTGCTCTCATCAAGACTCTGGGTCAATGTTTGTGGAGTGAAATGGAGGGAAGGGGAGTGCACTCCCTAAAAATAGCTTCAACAGAGCCGTTTCAGCGCGGTGGCGCGGGGGGAGAAGGGGAGCTGTGTGCTGGTCGATAGAGTGGTCTGGAGAGAAAGTGAGGGAGTGCGTAATTAAAGGCAAAGTTTAGTGAGGGGATTCCGCTCTGCTGGTGAGTCACAGAGAGCTTGTTTGTTCGACTGCTTCAGGGTCTGTTAGCAACGTGGTCACCACCCTCAGTCAGACACAGAGAGAAGAGTAAAACCTCTGTCTAACAAACAGATAAGAGAGCTTTTCACTCTCTAATTGCCTTCAGCACTGTCCATCCGAGAGAATATACCGCTTTGGAGGTTCCTTATTACATGGTTTCCTTAGCTAAGGAGCTAAATCAGTGGGTCTTCTTGCACAAGGGTATCCCTCATATACCACTGTAAACATGCCTGGAAAACTACAAGGTCTATGGTGGTTTCCACCGAGTTTACTTAAGATCCCACAGCCGCGCCTCCGTTCACTAAGTGAGAATTTCATTAGTGTCAGCGAGTGCAAGAGTCTCGGCAGAGCTGAGAAACAAAGCCGTTGGGAAAATGCATTTACACATTTTCCCCCTTACTCCAAATGTAGCTGCGAAGCCAGGACTTGCTGTTGAAGTTCACCAGGAGCTGTGAGGCTAATGTGGCGAGCAACGGAAACTTAAATTACACGAATTAGAACTGTGTAAACTGCAGGATTAATCATCTGAAACCACACTGAGTTGTTAAGTTATCTCAAACAATTGTTACGTGGCCACTGATAATGTATGACACACTCAAAATGACAAACAGACTAACCAAGGGCTTTGAGATGGCCTCCAGTTGGTGCAACTGATTAAGCACTGGCCCTGCCATTGTGAGTCTTAAAATATTCTTTAATGTCCTCATGGTGTTAGCATGGATGAAAAGGATGAAAATTAAGCACATTTACTAATTCCATGCCAAACAACAACGGACTCTTTCAACCCTGTTACTCATTTAAGCCATTGTCAACAAATAAATGTATAAATATGAAATATCATTCCCGAATTAACACAGTTATGGTTGAATGCGTCTTTACCTAGATTCAAACTAATTTTAAGAATAATAACCATAAAAATAGTATTCCGTTTTTATGAGCTCCAATAGCTAAACGGAATCATCCATGGAATCATCAGGAAATCTCTGTTACACACACCAGATAGAACCTGGAATGTTTTTGCAAGCTTTAGATGACCTTGGTTAATCTAGAATGGCCAAAAAATGGTCACGTGTGAAGGCTAACCTTGGCATTTAAAAGCATATACAGAGACTAGCAGAAATTAACATCGCCACAGAGGATGATTTTGAATGGCTGATCCTATAGCCAAAGATATATAATAAACATGGTTTATATTCTGAATAACAAAAACAGAGAGAGAGAAAAACACACAAACAGACAGAACATTCCTTTATGCGCTGTTTCTCCACCTCTTGCTAAGTATGCTAATAGTTCACATTCCATGAATGGAGTGAGATAGCAGCGTTGCCATGTGAGACTAAACGCTAACAGACAGGAGGAGGAGGCCGGGAGTCGCTGTGGTTTGGATTGTGACACTGACACTGTCTTGGTGGTGTTTGTGGCAGATTTCTCAGGGTTGTTTTTCTCGTGTGCATGACTACAGTGCATCTTTATTCACTGTAGCATCACAAACAGGGTTAAGCTTGTCTTTCCATCATGCTCCTTTTAAAAGAGAAAAACAGCATTTTATGAATATTCTGCAGTTGCACATGACAAGGGCTTCAAAGAAAATTTTTTGAAAGAAACCTTTCATCTCAATACCTCAGTCCAAGATGTATCTTTGGATTTGAGCCCGTGTTTGAAATGCCCAGCGGCAATCAAAAGAATGACAAAATAAATGAAATGGATTATTTTTCTGGAGACATTAAACCAGTTATGGAGACTGAATTCAACCAAATACTCATTCAGCTGTTCCCGTGACCACTAACATTTTACTTTTGAGGCTTTTGGGAGGTCTCAAGGGTCTATCAGGGATCTCAGGCCCCCAGATATCCCCCATATTCCACCCCCTGTATGGGATATATATCCATGCTCTTCATAATTTCCAAAGTTTTGTTTTTTTGGGGAAAGATACAATGTTGGATTGTCTATACTTTGTCTTTATGCACACTGCAAAATCCAGCTTGAACCAAGAAAAGAATGAGAGGAAGGGAGAGATTCACTCACCTCTCCCCTCACCCTGGAAACCATGTTTATCCATGACAGAGACTGAACTTTTCTACAAGCGAACATTACACCCAACCACCAGAAAGGAGACAAAACATTCCAACTGGTTTGCACTCTCCTGTAGTCACTATGGATCGCCTTGCTTTTATTCACATAGCAGTTATCAGTTCTCTTGTCAGAGCATAGCAACCTCTGCTACTTTTGCTATTCTCTATTGTTCTCTATTGTCTCTACTTTACATAATTACAGTGATCTCTTAGCAGCACCTCTTTGACTTTAAGCTCAAAAAGTAAGCCTTTTTTCGTGTACGCCCAGCTCTTGAAAATGTTTTTAGTACAAATTAGATTGATTTGTAATATTTTCCCAACCAGAGTTAATCTCATGGATATGATTATTTATGGTTCTTTATTAGTGCCAGTGCTGCCTTGGAACCAAAGCACACACAGTTTATTATATGTTGTGGTGACATCAGCACTCATCAACACTGAAGCCTTCCAGAGACCACAAAAGAATTTCAATATGTGCTTATAACAACAGTTTGAAAAATGACTCGCCCATACAATAATAAGTATTTAATCTAATAAAATAAATGAATTGCTTGCTTATTAGTCTTGCTTTGGCCCAAGCAAGCTGATGTTCTTCATTTCTTCTCCCTAGCATCTAGAATTAACCAATTTTTCTAAGATTTTTAATTAAAAATATTGACTATATCCTATTGCAGGGTATGAAGGACCCGTGAATGAGAGCCACTATGAATAGGAGGGAGATTTGTGTGTCAGAGCTGTGTGTGCATTGCTGATAAAAGCTAACTGGTGAGGTATGTTGTTAAGAAATTTGTGTACAACTGTGTCAGTGTTTTATATGAAGATCACAAGGAAAATTTTAGCGGCCAGTTCTTGTTAAATGTGAGTGAAATGTGACTGAAAAGTGACTGAAAAGGCAAACAGTGAGAAAACCCAAATTTCAATAGAAGTGTCCCTGAACAAATATTTCTTACAAGGATAAATGGGGAGACATTTTCAATACAAGGCTCCCCATACTTTTTTATGTGTAAGAGAGGAATGCAGAGCTTCTGTGCTGTTTGGGATGTTGGACACTCTGTCAGTTGAGATGAAAGTACTTTGCTCAGGATGCCACTAATAATAATAATGTTTCAAACCTTGACACCCAGCTTCCTTAAACAAGTCCCTTCTAATCTACAGGCCTCACTTCCCAGTATTACAGTGTGCATTTCGCTTCGGGAGTCTTTCTAAAGACGACTTCCTGAGGGATGAAAAAAAGCACATCCTTCATGAATGCCAATCAATCTGTCAGCTCACGAGCGCTCCTCAGTGAACAGACGGGCACAGGAGCGTGTTTGTGTTACCTCACTGTGGTTCCACATACCTTCCTACACTGTCATTGCATGGGCACATGCTTGCTTTAGCTTCATAATTAAGCAAAAAAAAAAAAAAAAAGAATATTTCCACTTTCCTCTGTTTGGTTTGCCACCATGCTTCAGTTAGGATCTGAAATCATCTTCAACCATGGGTTTTAAAAAGGCAGAGCAAAAGAAGTCAGGCATGAAACCTCAACCTGTGTGATGACGATATGGCTTTGGCTCGAGAACTGAATGACTGGAGTATTTTGTTGTCAAACCCTAAAGCTAGAAAAGTGACACTTCAAAGGGTCACTCTTTTCTTCGTTTTCTTCTCCTTCGTAGGCCTGACGCAGCCTACAGTTCACCCAGTGCACACGGATGCCAGCAACAATTTGAATGGCAAGATTAAGTAATGATAAAGATGCAGTGAAAACCTCTGTGGTCAACCACACTTGGCGCTGTGTAAATACAGTGAGAGTGAGGCGTTATTACAGTCTTCCGCTCTGCTCAATAGCTGACCTGGAAATTCCATTAACAAGGAATGCAATATATATGCACAAACATGAATAGCAGGATAAGGAAACGTTTCCAGGACCAGTTTCTTCACATGACCTGAAACTTGGTCAGTGAATAGACCTAGTGGAAGAAGAGCATTCAACATGTTTGGCTTTGTTTTTAATACATCATTCATGGCAGCACGAAAAAATGTCCTACAAAGACATCATTGGTGATCATTAATAGACAAACTTTGGGATTTATTTTAATACATAGTTTACTACATGCACTAGATGGGCAAAAGTATTAGGACCTGTTCTTCAGGCTTTGGCCGAGGACCTTTATTTCCATTGAAGGATCTTAATGCTTCAACATACCAAGACATACCAACTCTACATTAAAGTCTAAGTGTTTGAATGTTATTAAAGACCCTGCGGGTGTAATGGTCAGGCATCCAATACTTTTGTCTAGTATGTATACAACATAAAGGAATAATTTATCATTTACTATGTTAGGTAGATAGTCTCACCTCTGCAAACTACATATCTTGCCACTGAGGCAACAAATTCAAGTTCTGTATGGCACCAGCTGTAGTGGTTGTGTAGTGTAGTGGATACCACCACTATCCCTGATGCAATAAACTGGTGGTTGATTCCTTATCCAGACTAGCAAACCACATTTTACCAATAAGAATCTTCAGGCAAGACTCCCAAATGCTTCATTGGCCTGTTTAAACTTGTAAGTCGCTTGGGGTGACAGCATCTATCAAATGTATACTACATCTTTTCAGAACTGGTTACTGTCAACATAGTGCTGGAAATTGGTGGTGGTGAGGGGGGGGGGGTGCAGTTAGTGGAGATTAATGTTTTCTTTGCTTCTTATCATACTGCTGGTGTGTGGAAGCATGAATCCAGAGTGTGTGGTGACTGTAGTGTATCCGTGTGCAGAGAGTCTGAGATTAAGACTGACTAAGTAACTGAACTAACAAGCTACTAACAAAATACACTGACACACCCTCCCCAACTCCCCCCATTTTTCCAAAGCTAATGTTGGAACAAACACAAAAATATAAAATGCAGAATTTAAATGTAGAATTCAATTTCTACATGTTAAATACGTTAGAGTTGCCCCTGCAATCAGAAGATTGTGGGTTCAAATCCCAGGACTCTGACGTATCCCTGAGTAAGGTACCGTCCCCACACACTGCTCCCCGGGAGCACTTGGTGAATGGGTTAAATACAGAGAAGAATTTCACACCGTTCACAAATCACAGATTTACATTTACACTTTAAATCAGAATCAGAAAACTTTGCTTTTTTATTTATCTCAGAGGAAATTGCTTATGAAACGAGTGCACAGACCTTAAGAGAGACAGAGACACAGAGTGAAGAAAAACATGAAATATAAAGTCAAATACATTATGCCTGGATTAGCATATGAATAAAATATACTTGCCATTATAGTACAAGTTTAGCGTTTCCCACAAATGTAAACAGCAAACTAATGCGGATACATTTTTAACATTTTCTGCAAATACTTAAGTGATTCAAATATCACTGAGCATCCCTGCTATGTACACTTTTATAACAGAATGAAGAAATGAAAAATGTTCGCTGTGACAGAAAGCAATAAATCACAGGAAGAAGGTCGGCCTCGTGACGCACCAGGCCAGGAACACGTGGAGGGAACTTGGTACCCCACAGGAAGAAGAACACACCTGTACCTGTTGAGAAATTTGTCAACAACGGGCTGCATGATCCAATTTGCTTAGAGTTGCCTGCCTTATCTGAGCTATGCTGGAAAATGGTTGGAGGGGCCTGTCATCCGGAGGAGATTAATTTTCCACTCAGCAGGACTGGATGACCATGTCAGAACTTCAGTATGCAAGCTTCTCCCAAGACTTGTCAGGACACTCTCCCTGTTAAGGAGAAAATCCCGTTCCTCTTCTTCCTGTTTATCAGGCATGTGTTGTTTATCTCTCACTGCAGAGCAGACTCATCGAATAACGGTGCCGCAGGCTTCAGGTGTGGTGCGTTTGTGTTTACTGTATCTGCAAATAGTGATACCATCAAACCTTCAGCAACTCCATCACAGACAGAGAGGCTGGGCTCCTCCTGACAGCTTTATTATAGCATGAAGGTAACTTTCCCAGACACGACTCACGGGGATGACTGGTGGCCTGTGGTACGATTTAACGGTTCTTTAGTGGTTCTTGGCTTGGACATACAGTCCTGGAGAAAAAAAGAATAAATAAATGGAAGAGCCTTTGTGTGCAGGTTCTTTAATCTCACATCTTATTTACAGAAATGGAGAGAAGCATCCACTGATTCTTTGGTAAACCAAAAGTGGTCCCTCCGCAGTATCATTTTAGAGAATCCTTTCTCTGTATTTAACCCATTCACTCAGTGAAGCAGTGGGGAAACCTCCAGCACAGCGCCTGGAGAACAGAGTGTGTGGATGGTACCTCGCTCAAGGGTACATCAGTGGTGCCACTGGCAGTCCTGGGATTCAAACCTACAACCTTCTGATCAGAGGGGCAACTCCATAACCACCAGGCCACCAGGCTGCCAAAATTGACTCCAAGCGTGGACTTGAACCGGCACTCTTCTGATTCTCTTCACTCAGGGACCACCGCTCTACTGCTGAAGCACCAAGGGCGTTCATTATTACCCTTAAGAAATTCCCATAGTTCTAACCACACAGCACACACAGTATCTGCAGTTTATAAGTCTCCCTGTTCCTTCAGATACTGGTGATGAAAAAACTGTATCTGGGAGCTTTTATTCAATTTTCCTACTGTGGTGGCCTTTCACGCCAAAGAGCCCCCATTTGGGCAGGAACAAGTATTTTTGGCAGAGAGCAAGAAATGTGAATATCCTTTAACCACAGGCCCTGAAGCCGCCTCATTTATCTGTCACGTCACAGAAAGTGAAAATGTTCCAGAAATGTTCCCTCTTCATGTCAGTAAAGATCAACTGAGTGTATAGAGCTTCTTTTCACGGCCCCATTCCTGTCCTAAGGGTTGAAAGAGGGACAGGCATAAAACCATGTCACTGTGCAGGTGAAGAGTTCTACAGACAGTATGGCTTCTCTTAACAAGGTTTACGTGTTGTGTTGGGCCCGGAAGTCACAGCTGGTGGGGACTTAACTGATACTGTTGTTTTCGTCTTCATCAGGCAAGAGGAAGCCTGTTGCTGCATTCCACTCTCTCGGATCAATCCGGCGGGGAATACAGAGCGCCTAGGGACCGTCAACCTTGGGCTGATTCATTAAACATAAGAACATAAGAATGAAGATGAGAGGAACACACTACTCAGTAATCTATAGTGTGTAGAGACAACAGAGCTAGTCTGGGAGAAACCTTTCAGATATTTTACAGGTTGGATATTTGTTCCACACACTATGGGCCACAGAACATGGAGGGCCATTTTTACACATAGGCCAAAGATTTTCCTTTGCTTATCAGTTC
Organism: Nannopetersius ansorgii; assembly: GCA_037974605.1. Classification (NCBI taxonomy): domain Eukaryota; kingdom Metazoa; phylum Chordata; class Actinopteri; order Characiformes; family Alestidae; genus Nannopetersius; species Nannopetersius ansorgii. Next base: position 8,843,452 of record JBBPDE010000031.1, on the reverse strand, counting down.
CACACATGCTGTCAATGTTGGAACAAAGCCCAATATGTACCTCTGTAACTACATGTTTCACGTTGTGCTTATTGTCTCTGTGTGCCTTTGCAGTCATAACATAAGCAGTTTGCTCTGGGAGTTTTCTGAGTCTGACTGTGGCAACATAACTGTGGTGAACACACCAACAGAAAGGATCTAAATTTTAAAAGTCATTTCTACTTTAAAGTCTCAGTGAAATTATCTTTATACCTTTATACCTTTATACCTCTTTTTACCTTTATATTTTAGGCCTGTTGGGTGTCCCTCGATCCTTCAACTGCAAATAAGCTGCCTATATTACACAATATGTCGCAAATTTACCGTCATCGCGATATCAACATGCGCAATATAAATATTGTGAAAAAATATTAGAGGTGGGCATAGATTAATTTTTTTAATCTAGATTAATCTCATTGTAATCTTGAGATTAATGTAAACCATAAATACGCCTCCAAATGTTCTCCCAGATCACTTTAATTTCATTTGGAACTCAGTTTAATACATTACC
>JBBPDE010000031.1:8832164-8842823 GCA_037974605.1 Nannopetersius ansorgii | reverse complement strand
GTGTGTGTGTGTGTGTGTGTGTGTGTGTGTGTGTGTGTGTGTGTGTGTGTGTGTGTGTGTGTGTGTGTGTGGAGTTTACATGTTCTCTTTGTGGTGGTGTGGGTTTCCTCCAGGTTCTCTGGTTACTCCCACAGTGCAAAGACCTGCATGTCAGATGAATTGGGGATTCTCGATTGACCGCAGGTGTGAGTGTGTGAGTGTGTGTTTGTGTATGTGTGTGTGAGTCCCTGCCCAGTGCTTGTAGACCTCGAGATTGGTTCCAGGTACCCGTGACCCTAGTAAGGATTAAGCAATTACAGAAATAATCCGAAAATTGTACTGATCCCAGGGGAAACTGCAAACAAAACAATCTGGAAAGAAGGTCACAGGAGAATGACCTGTCCTGACCCTGCAGCATTACACATGAGCATGAAACACCAAAACAATTGTAAAACAAGCAGCTGAAATTGCGGGAAGTGTGATTATTCAGAGAATTACATATTAAATATTTTGGAAATTGCTCAGCTGGAACTACTCGGGTGGATGGCAGTATATTTGGGGGGTGGGGGCTGTATAGTGTGGGAAATCAGCCCCGGTATCTACACTGTTTTACCACACCAGGCTCATAATCATATACAGTACACCTCCCACACACACACACACACACACACACACACACACACACACACACACACACACACATGCACAAAAAGTTGGAACCGTACAGAGAAACTATACTAAAAAGTACTAAAAGAATGAGAGTTTTAAATACATACATATTATATATGAGTAAAATGTACATATACAGTATATGAGTTAAAATGATATATGTTAGTAGATAAAAATGCATGGGAACTCACCTTGTCTTTATCTAATGTTCAACTGAATATTTATTAAATGCCACAGAACTTTAAGTAAGATTTTATTAACCCAAAGATAAACCAAATCCTTTCCCTTAAACCTAATCTTAACCTTAAACTAATCTAATCCTAAAACTAACCTAAATCCTCCACTTAACCTTAACTGCTAACCTTAAACTTAACCTTAAACCACTTAAAACTAATCCTAAACCTAACTCTAATCTTCCTGTAAACATGTCCCTCTTTCCATTAAATCTTAACCTGTCACCTACTCTTTCTAATCACTAACCTTAAGCCAACCTTAACCTTCAATTTAAGAAAAAAAGACCTATCTAATCCTAATTCTGAACCTAATCTAATCATTCTCCTAAACTTTAACACCAATCCTAACATTATCCCAGTCTTAACCTCAAGTTTAATCTTAACCAGAACCTAAATCTAATCCTAAATCTAAACCTAACCTAATCTTTCTCCTAAACTTTAACACTAATGCTAAAATTAACCCAGTCTTAACCTTAAGATTAACCTTAACCCAAAACTGAAATCTAATTCTAATTTTAAACCCAACTCTAAAATTTCTCCTAAACTCGAACCGTTAATATCAACCTAACCTTGTGTTTGATGATTAATTTAAAGTGAAAAATCTACTGTGCCTGAGAATTTTTAACAAAAAAAATTTAACTCCCAGAAAGTCTATGGGGAAAATAGCAGGATGAAATGTTTTGGATATTGATGTACTTCTGGACAAAGCTCCCAGACCATGTACACACACACACACACACACACACACACACACACACACACACACACACACAAACACAAACAGGCATGCGGGACCTGCATCACAGTGCTCAACTGATGCTTTGCTCAGCTCTGATGCTCAGAAGCGAGCCGCGAGTTTATCCAGGGGATTATGCGCTGCATTGTGTGAATCACCGAGGGCAAAATACTCCTCTGTTTGTACTTTGCTTTGCTGTCATGATCTACAAAAGCCTCTCCCTTTTCCCCACCTAACTGTTTTCAACACAATGAGCTTACTGTTTTCACCTCCATCATTTGGATGCACTTCTGTCTCCCAAAGTGTCACAAGTGCATCTCCATGGAAACTCGGTTATAAAACCAATGAACTGTAGTGATCAAATTGAATACTAAATCTAAAATAGATATTAACACATCAAAGCACTGAACACGGAACCAAAAAGGCACCATGATGCCTCTCATGCTTATCACCTTTTCAGAGATGTGACTGCTGACGTCATCACAAAACCAGCACAATAGTATGAGAACAGCAGTGAAACCATCACCTGCACGAAAGATGCCGAAAGGGTCACGCTTTGGCAACCGCGGTAAAGATAAGGAGACAAAAAATATTTGCATTATAGGGAGGCAGAGCAGGGTGGAGCAACCAGGCCGTTATCATGGCAACCTCAACATGTGAGACAGTGTTAAAGGATGATATTGCGATGTGCACCTCATATTAACAGTTAGGCCAGTTGAGGAGTTAATCAGATATGAAGGTGTAACTTTTTCTGTTTTGACTAACAGGTTTTGACTATGCATTGTTTGATACAACTATTTCATACTTTGCTCTAGAATGCATCAATTATTAAATTTTACATGTTTGTACATATTTTATTACTGCAGACTGGATGAATTCAGTGTCATAATGAATGGTATATATACAATGATTGATATATATATATATATGTATACTTGGCTCAAAGCGAGCTCGATAAAGACATGGCTGGAGGAGTTCAGTGTGGAAGAACTCGACTGGCCATACAGAGCCCTGACCTCAACCCCATCCAACACCTTTGGGATGAACTGGAACGGAGATTGACCTTATAGATACTCTACAGAGTGAATGGGCACAGAAACTCCGAAATCTTGTTAAAAGACTGCCTAGAAGAGAGGAAGCTGTTATAGCTGTGAACGGGGATCAACTCCATATTAAAGTATATGTATTTGAATGCAATGGCATCAAAGTTCCTGTTGGTGTAATGGTCAGGCGTCCCATAGCTTTTGTCCCAGTATATATGTATAAATTGAATATACATTAAAATATAAGCTGAGCTCGAGACCATTGCTGGTCTGTGAAGCTGTTGCTAGGTGTGGGCGTTGCCGTGGGCGGGGCGTTTCCATGGGCGTGAAGCGAGAGTCCGCGTGCACGGTGTAGAGCCCCGAGTGCCCTCTGAGCTAAACTGGAAAATGGGGCTGGAAAAAGAAAGAGCAGAAACCAGCGTTATAATGGACGAGGATCTATTCAACAGGTCCATCGAACCCATCCTCACGAAGAAAGAGAAGCTGTACACGACCGAGCCGGACCGGGACCCCAAAGACATTAACGCCCACCTAAAGGTAAGGTGCACAAACACCAGTGACTGGAGAGTGCAGCATTAAAACACTGCTGACTTGAGGTTACCAGGTTTCACTGCAAAGTTCAGATGTAAAAAGGAGCTATAAGAACACGCTAGTCAACCTAGTCAAGTTTTCTCAACTCTGTCAGACTCAGTTTCGCTTTATTTTTCCGGTTTGTATAATCTCTCTTGATCCTGGATGATAAAAAAAGCTCCCGATTTTAGAAACCAGTGTAAACTTTGCCCACTAGGTCCAGTCCGTTCAGTGTTTAGAGCACAAAGTGATACTAATCTCCAGAACCTGTTTACAGTATGGATCTTTTAACTCTCGTTATCCTTTTTTATCTCCACCTGTATTGCGTCAAGTCCCGCCTCCTGCTTCACGATTGGCTAGAAGTTCATACTTCTAATCAATTCACTGCCCAGAAAACGCTCACGTATAAGCCAATCATGGCGTAGGAGGCGGGGTCTGTCGGAATATGGGTGGAAATTCTTGCTTTTTCATTGATAACAGGTCAACAGGTCAAAATCATTAGAGATAAGTTTATGTGGGTTTTTCGTGCTGATTTCAAATCTGTGTTTAGTTTTTCCTGCACATACAGTTTTTGTGATAAAGCTAGTTATATATTGCATGATAGTTGGTATAATTAGCATTATGCTAATTATTCAAAAACCTAATAGCATTTAATAATCATATGCTGAGCGTTTTTGAAAAACAATGAAAACCGCATGCAAGTCTATTGCAAATCTAATATTACTCATAATTGAAAAAACTTGATGTGGTTGAAAAACACTGAATCAGCATGAAAAACTGGTTTGAAAAGTGTGTTGTGGTTTCTGATGATTCCCAAAAAATTACAATTGCTTAACTAAATAAATAAATGATAAAATAATCAGCCAATAAATAATATATATTGACAGAATTCAGGAAACATGAACCTGAACCTAGAACTGTCATTTTTGTATCCACAATGCAGTTTAATTATGCAGTTATGAATGTGCAATTTTCCATACAGAAAAGGGTGCTTACTATGATGTATATATTATGGTCATAATATATACATCATAGTATCATCTTCTCTATGGCTTATGTATTGTTGGGTTAGGTGTTGGCTAATTATTATTTGACTGATGTCGTATAGACTGCAGTATCTTGGTTAAATACTTGACTTTAAGCTGTTTTCAGGTAAGAAACAGTCGTGGACTTCTTAAGCACTGATGTACGTCGCTCTGGATAAGAGCATCAGCTAAATGATGTAAATGTAAATGTAATATCTTTGCAGTGCAGGTTAATATTGGAAATATCTCCAAAAACTGGAAGCCTGACATTTGTTTTTTCTTCTGTAGGTTGAATTTGACGACCTCATTGCAGAGCCCACCTCTACTCACAGCTTCGACACAATATGGATATGGAGCCACGCCGCTTTTGAGCTCTTCAAATATGTATTTTACCGTCTCCTCACCACGCTGCTCGCCATCCCCATGGCGTTCGTGGCCGGGATTGTCTTCGGCCTCCTCAGCTGTGTACATATTTGGTATGAAAAGGGCTCTTGTCGGTTAAAAGTTTTTGGCTTTGGGGCACGTTTTCCACAGGCCCATTTGCAGCATATTTGTTTTGGCTGGTACTCACTTAGATAAAGGCCTGTGTTGGGCAAAAGGAAAAAACAGAAGAAAAAAAAACACCGGAAAAGAGGAAAGGCATTGGGAAAACACAATCACGTTTCATGTGTTACGTCATTGTTGCCTAATGGTATATGTAGTATATTTTTGTTCTAGATTTTAATCAGGTTCCCTTTTTTAGCTCCCTTACAGGGCCTGTGGATGTATGTACGAGGAAATGTACCAGTTAAAAGGCAAAGTTGAGTTGTAATGTAACATAAGTGTCCAAAGAGTAAAACACTTTGTGCTGGAATGCAGGCTTCTGCAAGAGGGAAAAAAAACTTCACATTACTCCTGCCACATTGCTAGCATTCTACTCAAACCCCTCACTTGCTCCTCACACCCTCACTGCATTTACACCCAGGCTCGAAAAACGGAACAGAAGTTGATTGTAACCGGGTCGTGAAGCTTAGTAGCATCAATGCAAGAAAGTGGAGCTTACTATAATTATTCAAAACGTGTGGGAACCAACGACAGGGTTGTTTCCATAAGCTAGAAGTTTACTAAAATAGGGGCTGATAAGATCATCCAGGCCAATTCTTCTGGACCGTTCATTCAAATATTAGACCTTCAGATTATTTTTTCTGATAACTCACTCTAGATCTCTCTAGAGAATGTAATTATAATCATTATTATTTATTTACATTTACAAGTTACAAGTTAAATTTATTTTTTTTATATAGCACTTTTTACAACCGAGTTATCAGTCACAAGCCCTAGGGAGTGAGCCAAAGGCGACAGAGGTGAGGAAAAACTCCCTAAGCGGGAGGAAGAAACCTCGGGAGGAACCAAGACTCAAAAAGGGAACCTCAGGTTATATAGCGCCTTTCACAATCCCAAGGTGTGTCAGACTGGGTTCCCTCTGGGCCACAGCTCTGCAGAGGTTCTAATACTCGTGGTTCGCATTATATTGTCTTTATGTTACATACAGAATGTTTCTTGAATCTGTAAACCACTCCTATAACAGTTTTTCAGTCCTACTCCATCCCTGCTCCATCTCTTCATGTCACACAAAGATTTGGCAGCAAAAGCATCAGACTGTAGAGGAAACACCTGTTGCAAACCTGCTTAACACTGCAAGCCTGAGCTGATGTTTATTAAACACCACTACAGTTCTCTTCATGCCCTGGACCAGAGAGGCAGGGAAAGCTGTGGATTAACGAGACCTCAGTAGTAATTTTACGGCTCATGTATAGCCATACATTCTCATAATGTGAGTCCAGTTGAAGTCTAGCTGGTGCCTGGCTGGCAAAAGAGAGTCTTATAGGCTTTGTCGGTTATGGTGACAGGAAGGGAAGATTTGACTGACATGCAAAACAGTGAACTGACATAAGTGAAGAGAAATAGCATAAAGAGGCTCAGTGGCCTTCGGGAAACGTCACGCTAAGACCAGTAAAGACTGCTTCAATCGTTTTCCAGTTGAGTGACTTTATCTTGACGAGGACCATTAGTGCAAATTAGACAGTCTTTATACTTCTATACGAAGTGTTTCTTACTAAAGAACTTTTCAGTGGATGGTTCTTTAAAGACCTATGTTTGTGAATGAGATGTGTGAGCAAGAACAACCTTCACTATAATGTAAAGGTTCATTTCAGATCTTGTTTACACTTGTAATGTTTATTAGAATATATTTTATCCATATATTTTTAGAATATAGTTTTATCCTTTAGATTCGGTCTTTAATTGAATTTATTGTAACTGTATGTGACTGCACAGTCTCAAGGTTGTTTCATGGCACATCCCACTACAGGAACTTGTATAACTGTGACAAAGAATCTTGTGGTTATTCTATGGCACTGCTCTTAACGGTACCTTCGTTTTTAGTACTGCTATGCAGAGTGTGCTTGCTGTGTTCAGTAATGGTGTTTCTGTGTCGTGTGCAGGGTGGTGATGCCGCTGGTGCATAGCTTCATGATGGCTCTGCCCTCCATTCAGGTGATCTGGGCCAGTCTGATGGACACATTTGTGGGACCTTTCTTCCACAGCGTCAGCAGGATCCTGTCTTCCATCAATGTCAAGACTGTGCAAAACTGAAACCAGTTTTCTCTAAACACCTTGAAGAAATATTCCAGCGTTTTTTTCAACCCAACCTAATAAGACAAGTATTGTTTTGTATTCAGAAATTAAGCACAAAAACTTGTAGACACTAAACACACTTATAAAACCAGGCAACAAAAATTAGTTTCATTGCATTTTGTAGTGTTTCTTATACAATCTTGGTGCTGATTTCGGGGGTAACATTTATTTTCATGGAGCTTCAAGGGTTTCGTTAGAAACGTTGTTTTTAGGAAAAACTAATCCTGGCAGTTCGGCTGACGGCCTTTTGTTATGCTTAGAACTTTTTGCATGTTACTATGTTGTTTGTTTGTTGTACATGTAGATAACAGGGTTGCCAACACATGCATCAGTGAGACTAATATGAAAATAATAGTATTACAACAACCTTATAATGAAAAACATACAAGAGATTTCGTTTATCTCTAGAGCCATTGAAGGGAGGAAAGAAACAATGTGCTTTTCTGAATTAGCAAAACTTGACTAAGAAACACCAGAGATTGCAATGAAACAGACATTTCATAAAAATGTTACCCAGTGTAATGGAAGTCAGTATGAATGGGCTTCACAGTGTGAAGATGCAGCAGATTGATGAGGTCAAAAAAATGCTGGAATGTCCCTTTAAGGCTTGCTACTTGTGGACCAATCCCTCTAGCTGCACAGATGTTTTTTGACATGCTTTCGCCTACTTGAGTGCTTGAGCTTGGATATGACCCCAGACCTTATCGATCATGCCAGACCCCTGTTGTAGCACCCTGTTGTCTGAACTGTAGTCTGGGATTACTCTCCAGTAGGATGGCCGCATGTCTTGTTTGGAACTAAAGGTTAAAAGACCTTATTTTTATTTCCATATTGACTCTATGCATTCCATTGTCCCGCCGCCTAAAGCTGATATCTTCTATTGGTTTTGCGATACAATGTATATTTAATATATGTGTGTAATTAAGCTTTTTTTTTACTGTATATGAGAACTTACATTCAAGAGAACTGCTTGAGATCATTGTTACTGTTCATAACAGACTGTATAGTAGTGCAGACGTGTTAAGGTGCAGACTATTGCATTCTTTTCCAGGCTTTATGTTTGGCCAATGAAGATATAATGCTACTGCATAGTGTGTGCATAATATACACATACGAGGAGCTAATCAGAGATTAAACAGGCGCAGGCTACGTCCCATAGGATAGTAGTGCTTATTGTGTTGACTAAATTAATATTTATGCTCATAATTAGCACAAGAACATAACACGATTTGCTATGATGATGTTTTTTTGTTTTACACCTGCGTTTTATAATGAGTAATATATTCCTGCGGTCTTGCAAAGCTGCATTTGAAGTGCTGCCAGCTCTCTTCTCTCTCTCTCTCTCTCTCTCTCTTTTGGTAGCCTCTCTGAGAAAATGGAGGGCTTGTTTGTGCAATGGAACACTGCAGCGTTCAGGTGTTCTTTTTTTCTCTCTCTCTCCTCCCTGTTGAATGATGTAATGTAGCAAAAATCCTGAGCGCAACAGAGCTCATTAAAGAAAGGCCTGAGAGATCAGGGCCAAAAGCCTCTCACTTCACCAAATAAAGGATCATTTCTGAACTGTTTACTTCTGTTTTTTTTTCTCCTCCCTCTTTCCTTCCCAATCCCTCTCCCTCTCTCTCTTTCTCCCTGAGCCTCCAACACCCCCACCCCACCTCCACTACCGCTGTGACTGATGGAAAGAGGAGAATAAGGCCAAACATAAATCACATCAGTCTTCGTTTTGCTGTGGGCACCATACCTTTCAGATATTTGCTGAAGTTTGGGACACGGCAAAAGCTCTCGCTGTAACCCCCCGGGGCAGCTTGCAGCATGAGAACTTAGATAATCAAAAAGTAAAGCGTTCCACACAGACGCTGTAGAACCGGCTTAGGGTTCTTCGTGTGCTACTTAAACAGAATATTAAGCAACAGAAAGTTGTTTTTGTGTTCTCTGTCGAAAGTGCATTGAATGCCTGTTAAACTCTCCTAAAGAGGACTGTCATAAAGGCAGTTGTGATCAGAATTCCTGTGGCTGCAGAATCATCAGTAATGGCTCATTTGAGTGTATGCAGAGTAAAGAGGCACTCATGTGTACTCTGTAAATTCATCAGGTGGTGATTTTACTATCTTTCTCTCCTTGATATCGACTCTGTGAGAAAGAGTACACACACACACACTCTCTCTCCTCCCAGCCCTGTCTTTTTGCATGCCTTTGCATACTGGTTCACCTAAGCCCTACAAATCAAGTTAGTCTCTCTCTGGGGTGTGTCTCAAAAGAATAAAAGAAGAGGAGATATGGATAGTGGTGCTAGTGAAAAATAACAGAATGAATAGGTGAACACAAAGATAATAATAATAAAAAAACTACATCAGTAACAATTCTAACAATAACAATAGAAAAGCAACAACACAACAGTAATAATGACAAAAGCAAAAAGAACTATGTTAACAATAATAATAGGCTAATAGTAATGAACAAAACAATGTGAAACATTTACCAGACACCTTTATCCAAAGCGACTTCCAATCCCTAATTACAGGGGACAGTCTCCCTGGAGAAATTTGGGATTAAGGGTCTTGCTCAGGAACCCATTGGTGGTGTGCTGAAGGTAGGATTCGAACCCATGACCTCTTGGACTAGAGACAAGTATCCTACCCACTACGCCACGACCATCCCTACAAGGAGCGTATTGAATGAATTATTCCACGCAACTCAGTCCCGTCTATTATATCACAGCCGACGTTTTGGAACTGTTATTTATTTGTATTATTTTATGCATGGAAAGGAAGCCCTGTAAACGATGAAGGAGGCAAAACGGGCATTTAGTCGTGCAGAACTGAGACTGAAAGTGAGGTTTGCTGAGAGGCTCCTTCAACAGCTACAGAGAGCAGTTTATGTCTCTCACTGAGGGGGTCTCGTCACTGTCTCCAGCAGGGTGGACTAATGGTGGGGTAGGGTTTCCCTCATCACAGAGGACACTTGTCCTCACAGGGAACCCAGAGACGGTGCTGTAGAGCTTAAGAGGGTGTAATGGAGTAATGGAGTGAAGGAGAGAGAGAGGGAGAGAGACTCTGTGCGTGATTACTACTGTCAGCGCGCGTACACGCGCGCGCGTGTGTGTGTGTGCGTGCGTGTGTGTGTGTGTGACTGTGTGAGAGAGAGGACTCCCAGTCCCAACGCCTCCCACAGCGCTTCCTCTGGAAAGTCATTGTGGTGCCTCCACGCGCGCGCGCTCCTCTGCCTGGTCCTCATACAGCATGACCGGACTGAAGGACGAGGACACTGAGGTGAGACCGACCTGCTCTGCTCTCTTCTTCTGCACTCCCTGCCCTGTTCACTTCTCCTCCACTCTCCCTCAGAAAGTTCTACTCTTTTTCCAGCCGAGAGCCAGAACTGGACGCTTTCAGCCCCTCTCTCTCTGTGTCTTATCGAATCACTCCACCTCTCCTCTCCACCTCAGGGAATGTTGTCTGTTTGCCCACTTCTGTCCACTTTCTTCTCCTTTTTTTCTTCTCCTTTTTGGTGATTAGAGTTCAGGTGAAATACTAGGGTTTATCTTTCCTGTCTTATCGAAACACCTCCACCTCCTCCCTAGAATAATATGCCCCTAATGAATGGTGGGTGGTGGGGGGAGTATGGTTGGCACGTCCTTTAAGCCAGCGTTATCTCTTTTGGCGTCTCAAGAACATTTTATTGTTTCTCTCTCTCTTTCTCTCTCTCTGTCTCTCTCTCTCTCTCTCTCTCTC
>JBBPDE010000031.1:8743883-8754750 GCA_037974605.1 Nannopetersius ansorgii | reverse complement strand
ACGTGCCTGCTCTCTTATCACAGTATGAAGTTTCAGCTGTATGTACTTCCTCTCCTTCTGTTTCGCACCATACTCTACCACTTTTAAGTACGCATTGTGGATATCGGAGTGTACTCAACTTCGACACATAACAAAAATGCATTAATCATTTTTATGATCAATCAGTTATAATGTAATACTAATAATTTATTACTAGTATTAGGTGCCCAATTGGGACACAGCCTTGTTGTAGTATATACTGAGTATATAATGAGAACCTACATGAATTAATTGGTATGAACCAAAATTACAACATTTCCACCTCATGCTGGAGTTGTACACACTTTTGTGTTATTTCACCCAAAATCAGGTTGGTATGACTTACATATTTCAATAAAACATTTCTGCTTTCTACCCTAACATTATAAGTGCTGGTAAGGGGTGACAGTAACATTTTATGATGTGTAGCTGCTGCTTGAATCGGCATGTATATGTTTATACAATCATTTAGTCAGTAAGTCGCTACCTACCTTTAGAACTAATATAGTGACAACTCAGTGTATGTCACTAATTGAATAATGACAAATCAGTTGCAATGACAAATCTACAATATTAAATATTAAAATGAGTGGTAATAAAAGATTTGAATCAGAAAACAAAAAATGAGTGAATACTGTCTTCTTGCTGTACCTGGGTAGAGTCTGAAGAAACCAGTGGAGCTGCCAAAGAACTGCCAGGTAAGTGTTGGGTCTTTCTGGAAGTTACTGATAAAAATGTCATTCAGGGCCTCGGACATATACACTCCGTTGAGGATGTTTGGGTCTAAACTCAGAGAAAGAGACATAGAACAGTAAATGCAATTAACATATTCAACAAATTTAAGATACAATAAGCATCAACAATTTCATGAGTTTTAACTTTTGGCTGTTAGGGAGCGATCACCTTTGTTGTACACATTGGTCGGGACCTGGATGTCACTCATTAGCGTGTTGACTGAGAGTTTGTTAAAATGCTCATTTTCTTCCAAAATAAATTCACCGCCAAGTTCAATGAAGTTGCCTTCTTCGTCCATTGTGTTTATCAGCATGGAGTTGAAATAGTCAAACTTTTTAAATGAAATAAAAATAAGCAGAGAGAGAGACACATAAATATCTCATGCTAGACAACCTGATTATTCAAGCATTCATTTGAGACCAAATGAAATATGTATGTGGGTACATAAAAGCCAATTCATGTTTTTATTACAAGCTTACGATTCATTATTCAAGTGTTTTAATGATACAAGTACAACTCAATCATGTTGCTTAACAGCAGCATTTAAATGTAATGTTTAATAATAGAAACAAAGTTTGGCCTTACCTGTAAAGTTGCGTTAAACTCGTGGTACAAATCTGCATCCTCTGCTGTGTCTGCCAGACGCTGGAGAGAGAATCACACATAAAAAAATTCACATATGTAATTAATTAGCATGTGTAGAGATTATTTTAATGAACTGTTACTCAAGAAAGCAAAAGTATTTACATCATGAGTTACAATACAATGGAATGGAAAATACACTCCAGTACAATACAAGCACATTACTATTACCTACCAATTTAAAGGGTTAAAAAAAAAAAAGAAATTTGTCAGGTTTTATGAAATGAGCCCTTCAAAGCCTGTCAGTGCCTGTCTGTCTTGGCGTCACCCTCTCTTTCCACCTGTGTGAAGTTCGTCTCCTCTCTATTCCGAAGTCTTTCTGGTCCTATATGCTCCTATATGAGTAGCCCCTTGTTTCAGTATTCTTGGGTCTTGTAACAGAGTAATTGTTTTCTGTAGGTCTGTTTGCTTTGCTGTTATTTAATTAATTTACAAAATGTTTTTCCACCCAATATCTACATTTCATGACAAACAAATACATTTTTGATTTTGGTCAATTAATAGCTAACAGAAAATAGGTCATTGAGGTCAGTTGACAAGGTGGGAAAAGAGGACACTACTACCCCACAAACCCAAGCAATCGCTGCAGATCATATGGCACAACTGGGATTGGAGTCTGAACCCTATTTATAGGGTGTAGAATAAAGTAATGTGGCCCTATTCACCAAGTGAAGCAGTGGGCAGACAGCAATGCAGCATCTGCGCGAGGGGAGAAAATCTTGCTCAATGGTCACATGCTGTCACTGGCAATCTGGGGATTCAAACCCACATCCTTCTGATCACAGAGGCGACTCCCTAACCACCAGCCCACCAATTCTTTCCAAAAATCAGGGGAGAGCGAGAACACAGTCCCCCGCAACCATAAATGATGTAGTTGAGATTCCCACATTTGGGGAATGCAATGGCTGAGCCTCACCCTGAGTGATCCTTTTGGATCATCCCTTAGACATGAATGGAAAGGCGAAATGATTCTTAATGAATAAACAAACATCCGATTATCAAAACAGGACTCGATCACTACTTTTCCATCTGAAATGACTGACCTTAACAGACTTCATTTTGCTTCCCAGCATTTTCTCAATTTCTTCAGAAAACTCCTGGACTAAGGCGGTCCCATCCACATCTTCTATCCGGATAATAGACTCCACGTCTTTGAGTTTCTGATAGAATCAACAGCACAGTTATGCAGTGACATTCATTTTAACTTCAAAGGACAACGTTTTTAGTTGTTTATCATGATAAACATGCAAGAAGAACACGGTTTTAAATGAAAACCAAGATAAATTAAGATTTGAGCCAGACTTGGAATTCTGCCCCATGTGAGGTAGTTTGTATATACACTGAAGGGACCGGCTGGATGTCAGCAGACGGATTTCGTTCCAACTGTTTCCCCAGCAGTGCTGGTTGACATGCCTGATACTCTCGATCTGACTGACTTAATCTGGATTAATTGTATCACGAATCAGAATTAAAACAAGCAGCCAGAAACTTCAGCATTATCTAACACACTCCCTGCTGAACCTGCGGAGGTGGACAGGAGTCGTTAAAGAGAAAGTTCAAGTGCAGCCAGGCTTTCCTCCATGGCCAGACTTTTACATTCTGAAGCCAAATCGTTAAGTCCTGGTCACTCAACTGTGTTCTTGATGTTGTCTCCCTAAAAATGGTGTAAAGGTGTAATTACTGGACCATTTTATAGAACAGAAGTGATCCTTTAACTGGGAATAAATTATGTTTAAAGTTTTTTCTTCTTTCTATCAAGCTGCCATTTCAGACAGTGACGATATGCTGCCATGGTGTCTTTTTTTTTAACTGTTGCACATTAACCTAAACATACAGAGGAAACAGGCACTTTGGGTTTTTTACTTTTTTTACTTTGGGTCCAGTTGAGTTATTTTGGCTGCATGTTTGAGGTCCTTGTCTTGTTAAAAAGTCAATTGTCTTCTCTTTCTTGGTCAATACGATGACCAACATCAAGATACTTCAAGGAAATATGGCTCCCTATATGTTTTAGTTAATGATATGTGATGCCCCAGGATCATTTGCATGCAAGCAGCTGCACACCGTGATGGTTGCACCTCTCTACTTTATTGTGGGTGTGGTGTTCTATCTACGACCCTTTTTTCTCCAAACAAGACAAGCTGAATTACTGCCAAACAGTTCTTGATGTGGGTGCTAAATAATCATCTTATTGTTATGTACTATTGTCTTACCATGTTAAATATCACTTCTCAAATTGCAATAGTTCATTAAAGAATAGCAACCTGTGCATTTTACACACATGCACACACTGCCGCAAACTGTACAAACAGAAAAAAGGGGGAAAGTGGTCTCTTATTTTTTTCCATGGCTGTAGCTGTATTTTGTATATTTTGAAAGTACTTCTGCTTAGTTTTATTTGACTTTACTTTGTTTTATATTGTTCTTGTCTTTACAAGATAAGCAATTTCCTCCAAGTTTTCTGATTCTGACGACTAGTTCTTGTTATGTGAAATCTTCACAAAACATAAATGTCAATGTTTTTACTTAAACAAATATATCTATGTATATATGTGTAGTATCTTATTTTTCACCATTCTGTCTTTTCTTTGTTTATGGCTATTACTGCCTTCTTATTTTTTCATATTCGTTTATATGAAGCCCAATTTCAAAAGATGTATACAGTTAAAGTGGATATCTGTTATAATTAAATAACAGAAATAACAATGCATGAGTACTTCTTTCCCCTTCCTGTATACTGTTATGTATTATGGTAATTTTATCATATTAAGACCTTAGAGGTTGAAAGAGGACAGGGCAATGACAAAGAGTTGCAGTATTTATATCTGGACATCAAACACTAAAGGTAAAAGCTAGCACTAAAACAAAAGCTGAGGCTCACCAAATGCTCATGAGCATTATGGTAAAGAGCACTGAGCCCTAAACCCGAGCATTAGGTAGATCCTGTTAGTGTTGCCACTGTGTGTCAATCAGCAACAGGATCCCGAACCACTGCCCTAATAAAGAGACCTGTATAGGCTGAACAGAGCTCAACCATTACAAAACTGGTTTAGGGCAGAGGGATTTGCTGCAGAGGAATTAATTTATTGTGCAATGTTTGAGAATAAGCCTGATTTTTTGAGAGGACAGGCCTGGCACTATGCTCTTACCTTAAAAATCTGAAACTAAGTGACATTGTGGACTGGATTCTGGTGGAAAGCTGAAAGGTTTTTCTCCGGCAGACTGACTAAGCATTCATTCTCGATAGATTTCTAAAAGAGCTTGCTTTCATTTCATTGTGGGTCCCTTGTATTATGCACAAACCCAGCAGAATATTTAACCTGCCAGCATAAAGAGTCTCACCTCGAACTTGTATTACTGTTATTATTTCATAATATATGAGAATGAAATGCTGACAGAACAAAAACTCTTGGGCAAAATTTGAAGGATATTTCAAAACATTATAAAACCCAAATCAGGCGAGAAACGATTTGTTACATTAAAACATTCATTTGTATAATAATTTCTATTGTGCATAATTATAATTAATTATAATAATAATTATAGTAATTACTTTTGTTACTCGATAATGAGGCATTTATGGGTAAAAACTTGAATCTAGAGATCTAGAGGGTTGTCATGGTACCTGCTCATATTAATTTGGGAATAAAAACTACAAAAACTACACATAAAATCTGTCTACGGTAGATGTGTATGTCTATGGAGTAATCCCAGTTTAAATGGGCAAAAAATCATGAGATCTAGTTTGTTTGCGTGGGTCAAATTCTAAAAGAGCTGGTGGGTTCTGTAGGTTTTCATTATAATCAAGCAGGAATAGATTTCATACAAGCAATAACCTGCTTGAGGACTGAGACCCCAATGATTTGACAAGCTGAGTGAGGTACGTTTCTGCTTTACAGCCCTTTGTGGGTGTTTTTTTATTGTACATCTAACAAAAGTAAAAGTACAAAGCGAATCAGTTTTGCACAAAAATGCAGCTCATGCAATGAGATGATTTGAGAGGATGATCAGTTTACCTTCTGTAGTAGAGCAGCTCCTGAATATTTTAAAGCAACTGCATTCAATTGCTCTGAAAAGCTACTGGCCCATTTTTGTACCCTAAGAGAAAGAAATGTAATCAGTGAGTGCATACAACCACAGCAAATTGCCCAAAAGAATGAAAAAGTGCACAAATGTACAGTATAGGCTCCTTAACTCCTTAATATCTCCTTAACAATCTTGGATAAAGGGCTCAAGCACTGGCATTTTTAAAAACTAAAACAACCAACAACAAAAAAAACAGTCCCCAAGCACATCACAAGCAGCTCTTTCAACGAGGGCATGAGATGTCCTTCGCTGGAAAACTACAGGGCTTCCTATTATGCTCAGCTCTGGTGGAAATGTATAGTTCTGTTTGACTCAATGTGACTAAATGCGTTTCGTGAACCTGGCGGTGATATTCAGTGGTCATCTTACTTATCTTGCTGTAGCCATTTATAATCTGTACATCTTGGGGCAGCACATATAGCTTTTTCAGGCTTCAAGTAGACCTTGGTGTTCATGGGTCAGTGTCTGAAAACATGCCAAGA
Organism: Nannopetersius ansorgii; assembly: GCA_037974605.1. NCBI lineage: Eukaryota > Metazoa > Chordata > Actinopteri > Characiformes > Alestidae > Nannopetersius > Nannopetersius ansorgii. Next base: position 8,748,790 of record JBBPDE010000031.1, on the reverse strand, counting down.
CCGCTTAAAATGAATTCTATTTACATGCCAGCATATCATATACATTTTAATCAAAACATTCAAGTTCTTGATAGTTTCACAGGTACATCCAAACGAATAATATTATGTTAAAGTTAATGTTCTGTCTGATAAGCAATTGGATTTGTGTTTACCTGGACAGTAGCAATGATAATTAGAAATGAGTTATGAAACATATATCTTTTAAAATCTTTGTTTAGTGATGTATATTAAGATTAGCTGGTTTACAGAATGGCTCACGGCTATTGAATTCAATTGTAAAAGCAACAGATTAACTATTGTCTGTAAGCATGAAAACCTAAATGTAGATATGGGTTGTCATGGTATGAGCATATTGTATAACTTATGACCAGTCTCTTTTAATTTGAGAATAAAAACTACAAAAATGACAATTATATAACTGTCTATAGAAGATGTGTAGGTCTATGGAGTAATCCCAGTTTCAATGAGCAAAAATCATGAGATCTAGTTTGTTTGCATGGGTCAAATTCGAAAAGAGTTGGTGGATCCTGTAGGTTTTCATTATAATCAAGCAGGAATAGATTTCATACAAACAATAACCTGCTTGAGGACTGAGATGCCAATGATTCGACAAGCGGAGTGACAATCGGAGTGAGGTACGTTTGACAAGCGGAGTGACAAGCGGACAAGCGGGGTGAGGTACGTTATAAGTTGTAAAAGCAACAGATGAACTATAATCTGTAACAATGAAGACTGTCAGTAAGTGTATATCTATAGAAAGCACCAATACAGCAGGTGTTTCTGATAAAATGACCAGTGAGTGTCTCTGCAAGGAAGGCATAACTAATCAAATGTGCAACCCTGCAGATATAAACACTAAGAACACCAAAAGACATGTACACAGCAACAAAGACACAATTTGCCCCACAAAAATCAAGTAGAAATGGAAGAGAGCATAGCTGCATCCTTACAAAAGCAAACACACTGAACACTCTTGGCCCGGTGAGCTTAGTGCCGACCCAAGCACCACGAACTGCATCTGACCTGACAGGGCCTGGGATTTGGAGGTATCTGGGGAGTTGTTTGTGTGGCTTGTGTTGTATTGGATTGTGAAACCTATTAAAGACCCAGACAGATACAAACCTGGACAGAAAAACACTTTGCAAAAGGGAAGATGGTTTCGTAGGACAGTCTAGAATCATCTTTTTGCTTGATATCGTTTTTTTTAGCCCAGTTGTGATTTATATATAAAAAAAACTTTGATGCATCAGAAAAAGGCCTATTTTCAGAGAAAGGGTACAATCTACTGTATCGCTCTATTCAAACAGCACTTTATATAGCTAACGTGGCCATAAAAAATTATCACATCCCCAGGCAAAAAAACAAGGGGTACATGAATGTATCTTAAAAAAGGACGGTGCAAACTCTGTTTGTGTTATCCTGTGTCCATGTGGCTGACCATATGATCATCTGTGTGCAAGCCTGGCTTCTCTCCACTAGAATATTAACCAGGGCACCGTCCAGCATGGCACCATAGGTGCAACTTGGAACACACTCTCTACACACATTGACATTTGGAAAATATGCAGTCAAGGGAGATACAAAAAGAGGCAAATATAAAACAGACTCTGCAAAAGTTGAGGTATTTGTTAATAATGCAGTAATGCAGTGGTTTGTGCTCCTTCCCAGCTTATAAGAACAAAACATCATCAGCTGATGAATGATCATTAGATGATTAATATTGCCTTACATCACATGAGCATTTTGCCTTCTGCATGCAAAGTCTAAAAGTGCCGTCTGTCAAATGGCCTGATTCTCTTTTCCCCTCCATTTGCTGAATTTTGTCAGAGTCTCATGAGAAATGGATTTTACAGGGGGGACTCTTTCCATGAGGGAATTACCAAAGACAGCCCAACAACTGCCCAAACCGCTTTTCCCATCCCTGTTTATTCCCTAATACTAGGCTGCATGGAACTGAACTGGGGTAAATTTAAACCCCTAATAATTCTGGAGGCTCAAGGGTTGCTTTAGCAGCTGTCGTAGCAGCTGGAACAATTAAGTTAACAAATTTCTCTTAAACCTTTCCTATATGTTCATATGTGCATCTATAATCAACAAGTAATATCAAACCCATTGAAACAGACATTGTCAGTATTACAATAAAATGTGAATAGCCATAATATTAATATTAGTAATCTTTCGTGTTCTGGTTCAAATGAATCTTTCCATGAGGTGCATCTTACGTTTCTGGTGGAATCTTCATCTGCGCCTTGGTCAAGAGGCAGAACCAGCCTGAGTAAAGTAGGAAGAGGGTGAGCCATGTAGGCCCATTCCTGGGCCGGACAGTGCCTCCAGCCGTCCCAGTGGAGCACATCTGTGTTCTCTGCAGGGCAGCCATCCACCAGCAGTCCAGTGGAACTCCACTAACACAACTCCACAAAGTTCACTGAAAGCTCACTCTCATCCCCGATCATGCTGAACTCAACCAAGATTTTTAAACCTCTTTCTCAGATCACCTACTATGCTGTTGGCTCCTGCTTGAATGTCCAGTGGTCAGATGCAAGATTGCAGGGTTGTAGGTCTGTCCTAGCTCAGTCCTTTCCTTCATAACATTCATGATGACAGTGCGAGTCCAAAAAAACCAACAACAAAAAAAAAAAAATTAAATAATCCAGATTATCCAGACTCTTATCAGTTCACTTGTTCCACTGAATTCTCAGCCCAAGAAGAAATAATATTTTCCAAATATGTAACCCTTGGACCTGCAGGTGATTACATCCTCCTGTGAACAGGCAGCCACGTGAGAATCTGATGCTTCATACTTACAGGGAATGAGAGCAGCGACTGGGTCCACGTGCAAAAGAGCCACTGAACAGTTTTGACAAGGTAGCTACAGGGACTCACTGCCAAAGAACTCAATCCGCCGCTTTGCAGCGTAATCCACTTGGATTACACTCTCCTCACACAGTGAGTTGACAGGTGGGGGCGGGGGAATGGGGGGTGGGCAGGGGGGCAGTAGAATGGAGGGTGTGAGGGAAGGCAAGCGATTGGGTGATTTAGAGAGTTGTCAGCCCCAAAAGGGATTAGCAGTGATTGCTAGAGGCAGGGCTTTGCCCATCCAATCAGTGCCAAGGGAACAGGAGCGCTTCCAGAATTACTTTTGCTGAGAGACAAGGACATCTAGTGGGCACACCATGCTATGGGGAAATGCTGAGGTATTGCCAGGTGATGTGTTGAGGCATCAGGAAAACATCAGAAGCATCAGACTAGCGCATAAAACAACCTTAGACTGTAAGTAAAGACCTCAATGAAAGGTTTACAATCACACCCCTCTCCAAGTCTCTTCTGCACTCTATGCAGTAACTCTTATCCCACCAGTAAGGCTGACCTAGATTATCTCTGTTCTGCCCATTTTGCAATTTTCCTTGCTCACAAAACCTAAATGAAAAAGCAAAGTAATAAGCCTTTCTAAGAGTTGAAGCAGGGCAGTGCAGGTGGCCTTCAGCACCAGGGTTGAGAACGTATGCACTGAATCAAGAATGTCTGTTAGGTCATTCCATGAGTTGGGGCAGCTATTATCCTAGTGGTTAGGGCATTCGCCCTGCGACCAGAAAGTCCAGCTTTGATCCCCAAGACCGCTAGGCACCGCTGAGGTACCCTCCCCACGCACTGCTCCCCGGGCGCCGTGTTCCTGGCTGCCCCCTGCTTCACTTGGTGAATGGGTTAAATGCAGAGGTTGAATTTCGTGCTGTTCACGCTGTGTGCAGTGGTGTGTTCACGTATGACAAATGGTCACTTTCACTTCACTTCACTTCAAACATGTCTTTTGACTTCATATACATGCAAAACTAAATGCAGTTTTGATCTCATTTGTTTTGATCTCATTTGTTTTGATCTCATTTGTTTTGATCTCAACAAATCAAAAACAAATGGTAACAAACCACTTATCAACTTTTCATCAATTTCAAATCATGAAATAGCCCATTTTGTTTTGACAACCACAAACGTGACAGTGTTTGTGTCCCCTGTCCCATGACATTTTGCTGAAGTACACATCCTTCTCAGAGAACACACTTGAGCAAATTTAATTCATATCTACGGTTTATTTGCGGAATTTAAAATACAGTAGTGAAAAAATGTGTTGTGTTTTGGCTTAAAAAATGCCTAAAATTTTTATAGTGTAAACCCCAAATATGCTCCCAGAACACTTTAATTTCATTTTAAATTCAGTTTAATGCATTACCCTTAAAGAAAAGAAAATAACTAATCAGAATCAGAAAACATTATTACTTAAAAGTTAGCATTAGCAGTTAGCATTAGCAGTGTGCAAAGACAAAAGAAATCCCCAAAACACACAGAGACATCCCTAATATTCTCTGGCCTGACAGATGTTGTCAAAACAGCCATTTACGTTTCATTTACACCTGTGTTCCAGACACCCAGTTCCAGCCGGGAACATGTTTAGGCCTCATTCTGGCTAAAAAAAAAACAGTCTTAATCAAGGACAGTTAAGTTTCCAAACACTTCTTGAAGCAGTTTTCATGTGAACGCAACATCATTGTGCGCAATGCTGATGTGCCCCGCCTTGGTCGACAGCCAGGCGAGACAAATGGTATGTGTATAAGGACTTTCATCCATCACAGGCTGGTTAAGCAGAAGAGCAGAGCATGGTCAGCATTAAATAACAAGCCAGAGGCTCCTAACGAAGCATAGTGTTTTCCCTTGTGAGCAGCGTGTCTATGGAAGAGGGATGGAGTAGAGACAGAAATGGCCATAAAACAAGACTCTGTGAGGATCGTAAAAGAAAGTTATCGAACAGCAGTCGAGTGACAAGGTTATGGGACACTCAAGTGGTATATGTGTGTGTGTGTGTGTGTGTGTGTGTGTGTGTGTGTGTGTGTGTGTGTGTGTGTGTGTGTGTGTGTGTG
>JBBPDE010000031.1:8699107-8726323 GCA_037974605.1 Nannopetersius ansorgii | reverse complement strand
CTATCAGCCCTAGGCTGGAAAATTACCGGAGAGAATTGGGGATGTTTTAAACAGCCCCAATTCTGTCCCGCTACACTTGCTATTAGTCTTGTAATTGGTAGCAAAATTATAAGCAATCCTTACACATTTTAGATTTTGGGCAACATAACATGAGTGTCCAGGTCAGCGTCCTCTTGGAGAACCCCAGTCCAGCACCATTGAATGATTTTTCTGCTCAATGATTTTTTCTCCTAATTCCATTATTCAGTTAACTGCCAGATTTAGTACATATGTTACAGCATGCAAATCCAGTGCTAAGCATTAAGACTTTAGGTCTAGTATATACAAGTTTAATAAAGTGAACTGATATATGTATAACTGAATGTTGTTCTATCTTACATTATATAATACCATATATTGTATGGATGACCAATTATTGGTAAGGTAATGACAAAAGTACAAATGAAATGTTTATCTCAACAGGTTTTGAGACAACACCACATCACTCTCTCAGAGGAAGATTTCTTTCAGCTTACATCTTTCTTTGACAAGAACATCTCAGGAAATATTTTGTACAATGACTTCCTATGCATTTTCCAAAAATGACAGCATTGTGTATCTGTTTACAATATGACTGTATTCAAATAGAAAAATACCTCTTATCCAACAAATTATTTGATTTTTGTTACCATCGCCTAAAAGGCTGAAGGAGATTTTTGTGGTTTAAACTTTCTAACTATACGGTTGTTCACTTACATTAAAACCATGTATTTCTACCATGTCAGTCACCATCAACCTGTACATTTCCATCACATCAGGGTGTTTCTCTGTCTTTTGCCCTATAAGCACTGGACTATGCTCCAACATGCCCCATTTCAAAATGTCTAGGTGTAATAACTGAGAACTGAATAAATAAAATAAAAATGAACAAAATACTACCAAACTGAAGCACCACTGTGATTATTATTAAGGCCCCCAACACTGTCAAAAAAAAAGGCCAAAAAATTTTTTTTAAGTGCTGCTATAAAAGAACCACATCTGATTCCCTAAATAACCTCTCTGGACATTTTTCAGTTAAATATGTGAACTATGTGATGGTAAAGAACCTTTAAGTTTAAGAAAATTCCTGGTTCTGTACCAGTTATATATTTTTTAAAGGACTCATTCATTCAATTAGATAAGTTACATCAATTGTATTGATATTTGATATTCATGTGGAACTAATGTTCACAATTGAATCAAATTAATTGAAAGCGACACTGGTTTTCAGTCTTATTCTTTGGTGATATAGGAGAAACAATACTATATAGTAAGTGATATAGTAAGAAACTGTACAAAGTGTGTGTATAAACAGCTCAAAACCAAAATAGTCTTTATCACAGTGTGTCAGATATATCTTGATGTGATATTTATTCAAAGATATCACTCCTGCAGTACGTTATAAACTGTAGATGATCTGTTGGGTGTTTAGCATTATGTCAAGTTCAAAGTCGGCATTTATGCGGGGTTCCTATTGCGCAAGTTTTACTCTAGTCATCGTCAACAACCTGGCCTTTCACCTCATTTCCGGCTGTTTTTTCCAAAGCTTTGGGTGTTCGGGTGTCTTCACTCAGAGCGGCTCAGGAGAAACATGCTCAGCTCAAATGAAGAGTGGAATATCTCTTTCGCTGGCTGTGGCTTTTTGAGTGTGTATTATTTTGGAGTGTATAGTTGTCTGTTGGAACGGGCGCATGACCTGATTGACAGGACAACAAAGATCTGTGGAGCTTCATCAGGAGCACTGATAGCAGCAATGATCGCATGTCAGAAATCACCAGGTAAGCGCTGACCTCAGAATTCTCCAGTTTGAGGATATACACAATATATTTGCACAATGAGTAATTCATTGTTGTTGGTGTTTAATAAATTAATAATAACAATAATAACTGTTTTGAGCTGAATCTGACTGAATAATGAGCTTACAGTAACATTTATAAGTATGCATCATAAAGTTTTCATGTTCTCCCTGTGTCTGCGTGGGTTTCTATTGGGTACTCCTGCAGTCCAAAGACATGTATTTCAGGGAAATCGGAGATGTTGAATTGCCCCTAGGTGCGAAAATGTGTGTGTGTGTGTGTGTGTGTGTGTGTGTGTGTGTGTGTGTGTGTGTGTGTGTGTGTGTGTGTGTGTGTGCGTGCACGAAAAAGCATGAGATCGGGTTGGTCTGCACTGCAATGAACTGGCAACTGTCGTGGAGAACGGGAGCGAAGGTCTGAAACATTTTCAAATCAAGCGGAGTCAGTCAGATGTGGCGTTGCTGTTTCCTTAAAGCATCAGCCTGTGGCCCGTGGTCAGAGAGCTCTCTCCAGGGGGTCTGAACAGAGGTTAAATAAGCCTCAGAATTCAACAACTCCTATATGATTCAACCTACCAATAAGTCCTAATCACCCCATTTTCATATCTTCATCTTTTCCTGTTTCTACCAAGATCAGTCATCACTAATATTCATATCTGACTCCACCTGGCCACCAGTATCTTAACAACCCATGTCCAGTTCAGTCCAGTTTGGTGGCATAGACTTATTTTAGGGTTCATTTTGACACATTTGTGTGCTTCCCAGCACTTGTTACCATCTGAGGGAGAGGCTGAGGGAGATAGTTTTATGGTTTAAAGTCTCTATATGGTTGTTCACTTACATTAAAACCATCCAGGATGTTTCTCTGCCTTTTGCCCTGTGAGCACTAGACTATGCTCCAACACGCCCCCCAAAATGTTTAGGTGTAATAACTGAGAACTGAATAAACAAAACAGAAATATAAATTTACTACCAAACTGAAGCACCACTGTGATTATTAAGGCCCTCAACACTGTCAAAAAAGGGGCCAAAAGGTTTTTGGAGTGCTGCTGGACCACTTTTGATTCACTAAAGAACCTCTCTGGACATTTTTCTATTAAATCCTGGTTCGGGACCAATTGTATATTTTTTCTAGGACCACAAAGAAAGAAATTAGGAATTAAGACTGTAGTGTTACAACGTGAATAAAGTAAAAGTTCAAAATAAGGCAAATAAAAGCTGATACTGGTTGTGATAAATGGATCTTTCACTTTTAGCAAAATGCTGTGAGTATCTGATGGATTTATCCAAAGAGGCCCGGAAGCGCACACTGGGAGCCATGCACCCTTCCTTCAACATGCTGAAGAAAACGAGAGACTTTCTGATCCGAGAGCTTCCCAGTAACGCTCACCTCCTGGCCAGTGGGAGACTGTGTGTGTCACTAACACGCGTTTCTGATGGAGAGAACGTACTGGTGTCGGAGTACGCCAGCAAGAACGATCTCATCCAGGTGAACACACCACAACCTCAGGCTTTAGGAGGAAAGCTGGAATGCATAAGACTTATTACACCAGTCAAAAGTTTATGTAAGCCTTTTTATTATCTAAAAACTAAATGTCTATACATTTACTTTGCATAGTAACTGTATATGTGTAATTTCAGTGAAAATGTTTCACTGTTACTGTAGACAAGGCAAGGACTACAGTTTACTGATCTCCATGTGTTCATATTTTCTACTTGAATCTGTAACTTTCATTAGCCTGTCTTTGGTCTAGGCGCTGGTTTGCAGTTGCTTTTTCCCCCTTTACTGCGGCGTGATTCCACCAAGTTATCATGGTACAGTAAGTAGTGAAGAAAGAGCAGAAAACCTCTATATATAATGTGTGCAAAAGTCTTCAGCCCCCAATGTATTTCTTTATATTTTGCTTCCAAAGAGTATGTTTAAAAATTAAGTCTTGAGGAACAATTCTCCAGGTTTTTATTCAATTTTCAGCCCAATCTCTGTATCTGACAAGCACCATTTCTTTCATTTATTCTACTCAATATGCCAAAGATAAGATTAACACAAATTAAGAAATGAGTGGTGGCTCAAGACTTCACACAGTTCTGTATATACATCTATACACATATATGTGTGTTTGTAAATATCAGTTAAATACTACCACATTTAAGTGAAGTGTCTAGTTTCATCTGACCCTTCATTTTCAGCGCTATGTGGATGGAGCTCTGAGTAACAACATGCCGTTCTGCAGTCTGAAGAATACCATCACTGTCTCGCCATTTTCTGGGGAAAGTGACATCTGTCCGTATGATAATCCATTTTATTTCCATGAAGTGCGGCATAGCAACGTTAGCATTCAGGTCAACTTCACTAATGTGCACCGCGTCATCCAAGCCTTCTTCCCTCCAGAGGCTGAGGTAAACAGTACACCAATCAACCACAACACTAAAGACACTCACACATGAAGTGAATAACACTGATTATCTCCTTTCAGTGATGCCTGTCAGAGTGTGATATAATAGGCAGCAGCTATAGTTTATGTTTACGTTTACATTTACAGCATTGAGCAGACGCTCTTATCCAGAGCGATGTACATCAGTGCTTAAAGTCTACAATTGTTCTTAAAACCTGAAAGCTATACTTAAATCAACAGCTATTTAACCAAGTTACTGCTAGCTAAGTTACACACCATAACAAACCCTGTCAAAGAGAAAAAGCAAGTCAGAGGTTAATACACAAGTAAGGAACAAGAGTTAAGAGGGTAAGTGGCTGAGGGATTTGTTAAACATATAGGAAATGATGTATAAGAGATGCGTAGGAGCACTGGTCTTGAAGCTGATGTGTTGGAAGCAGGAAAAATGGGTAAGCGCAAGGATCTGAGGGCCAGGTGAGTAAGTACACCTCCATAATGGCAGGTCTCATGAGGTGTTCCCAGCATATAGTGGTCAGTACCTACCAAAAGTGGTCCAAGGAAGGACAAATTGTGAACTCATGATGGGGTCATGGGTGTCTGAGGCTCACTGATGAATCTAGGGAACGAAGGCTGACCTGTCTGGCCCAGGCCCCCAGAAAAGGCACTGTACTGCAAATTGCTAAATATGGTTGTGCTGGCTATGATAGAAGGATGTCCGAACTCATGGCAGACTGCTGTGTATAGAGCTGTGTGGCTGCAGATCAGTCAGGGGGGCCATGCTGACCCCTGTCCACTGCTGAAGGTGCCTACAATGGGCATGGGAGCATCAGAACTGAACCATGGAGTTCTGATCGACATTGGACAATAGAAGAATGCGTCCTGGTCTTATCAATAACATTTTCTTTTGCAACATGTGGCTGGGTGCTTGTGCATCGCCTACCTGGAAAAGAAAAGGCACCAGGATGCACTATGGGAGGCAAGCAAGCCAGTGGTGGAAACCTTGGGTCCTGCATTCATGTGGATTTTACTTTGACTTGTATCACCTTCCCAGACCAGGTACACTCTCCATAGCAACAGCATTCCTTAATGATGGAGACCTCTTTCGGCAGGATAATACACACAGCAGAAACTGTTTAAGAATTGTTTGAGAAAGGATCTGCTGCTAATGTCTTCCAGATACCTCAGCCACCTTCAGGGATTGTGTGAGATCGACGCCTTAGAGCAGGGGTGTCGAACTCCAGTCAAGCACGTTTTGGTGATTTTTCCGCTCAGAAACACCTGCTTCAGCTCACCAGTTAATTGCGTTTAACTCCCCCGCCTTAGAGAGTCAGCTGCTTTTGCAGCACAATATTAGGCAGGTGGTTTGAATGTCAGGGCTGATGTGTGCAGGCAGAATGGAAGGCTCCACAGTGTAGCCTACATCTAGATATGTGTTTTTTTTATGAATACTAGACCTTATATAAACATAAGCTTTTAAGTAAACACTGAACTATCAAACTAATCTTCCTCCAGGCCATGAAAAATGACTTGCCTTTTCATAGGTGATGGCAGAGATCTGTCAAAATGGATACAAAGATGCTCTAGACTTTCTGAAGGAAAATGGTAGGGGCACTTTACATTCAACAAGGCACTCATAGCAATATAATCAAGGTTTATCTTATAGCTGGATTTGTTCCAGTCTTGGTTTGTGCTTTGAATTCGATGTTCTTTGATTTCAGATTTCCTCAAAATGGACCCACCCATGAATGATCCCACAACTCACAAGCAGGACAGGTGGCCCTCATCCAACCATTATAAAGCACAGAGCCAGTCAAGAGAGGACACAGACCGTAAGAGCCATTTTCAACCCAGACCGTACAAATCCCTGTGGGGACAGGACTGTTTGGTGGATACAGAGAAGCCCAGTCTGCTTCCGGAGTCCATCCAAAAAGGTATACGAGTCATCAATTAAAACTCTAAGCATAAAATTGTCTGACAGGAGATGAACACTGACGGTTGAAAAGCAACTGTTTGTGTTCATTCCTTAGTGTTCTATGAGGCTGGTGTGAGGAAACATGGAAGGTTAGGTGAACCATTAGTAGTGAAGCTGTTTATGTCTATACTGAAAGTGTGTTTGCTGCCTGTAGAGCTAATCTACATCATGCTTCTGAGGTAAGGACATTCCTTTATGGCCATCAATAAAAACAGCTTATGAGAATCCATATTTCCAACATTTATAAGAATGATTAATCAGATTTGTGGACTGGATGACGGAGATTGGGACCGATCTGCTGTGGCTGTGAGGACTGACCAGACAGATGTTTGGATGAGTGTGGAGAAGATTATGCTCTAAAGGTTTGTAGATGCCAACAAATAATGGAAAGAGAATGCCCATGATTATTTAAGAACTTAAGATGCCAGATTTACATAAACATTACTTTTTTGTTTTCCCTTTTGCAGAGAAACTCCCATAAAGGTTACAGCTCTACATATGAAGTTGAGATGATTCAAATATTATAATAAAGTTTTTTATGCTTCAACTCACTCGTCAAACACAATTTTGGAATGCAATCGTCATCCAATTGGAAAACTCAACATTACATATTAATGCAAGCACACCTTGTATTTTACATAGAACTTGTTGAACTTCACAAAGTAAGTATGACATTCACCTCACAGACAAATGAATAATTGTGCCAAGGATGGGCATTAAGTTCAATGCAATACAATTTAATAAACAGTAAAACAAGAAAAAAACATGTAAATCATGTTTACAAGAAGAGTAACAAAATAGCACCAATAGTTTCTCAAATGAACAGTAAAAGTACAGTACGCTGACTCTTTCCAATCTTAAAATACGCTCTGCACCAGGTGGCATGATTGAGTTTTACAGTACTTGAGAAGGCTAAGTGGCCATCTTTGACACATGATTCATCCTTAAGTGGCAATTTTTCAATTACCTGCACCATCAGCATCACACTTCTTTTCAAATGTACCTTCTTAGATAAATGGCGGCAACATTGGATTGACAGTTTCATTTGTGCCACCAGCTCAATCACACTACATCCCTGTATGTGAAAAAAGAGTCAGAGTGCTATAATGCGTAAACATGGCTGTTCCCATGTGGCGTCTACGCAGAGCACAATGTGTGCACAATAAAAAAGTGGAATCGTATCCAAACAAATTAACCTACACACTGACCTCTCATGATAAAATCAAGTATCAGTCCCTGATATCACATAAAGCATAAAAACTATTTCAGCAGTGCTGACCATCATACATATCAACAAGAATGACCAACATCTTTTGGACATAAGAGAGAAAAAAACAGTTCCTTAGAAATACTACTGTCTAAAATGTCTACTTCAAATTCATTGCAAAGGGAAAAAATATATTGTTTCTCTTCTTTGTCGAAGAGTGCATCTTGCTAACGGTCTTCAGTTGAAAGACTGAGGTACAGTTTCTTTATAAAGGAGCAGCAATTGATTAATTGATTGCTCCTTGTGAGTAGCTCAAGTAGCTGCCTCCATGGTTCAAACCTTTCTTGACTTCCAGGTCTACTGAGTGGGTTTTGCACGCAGCAGCTGTAGTTGTTTTATGAGTCTAATGTAACAGGTTTTGTAAGACATCAGCAAGGAGATGGGTCAGTTCACTCCTTGAAGATCCCTGCTCTGGATGAAGCTGGTGTGAGGCACTGTAGCTAAGGATGAACACAGGAGCTCTGTCTGTAAGGCTGCACAGAAAGTCCCTTATCAAGGCTCATACAGCCCCGGCCTGAGATTGTGAAGGGCTGCTAAGGTCTGGAATCTTGTCAGTGAAAGACTCGTTCATCCACTGGCCCTCTGGAACCTGGCCCACTGTGTTTGGATTTCTAGGCTCTTTTTCTGTTGCTTCTGAAAAGAAAGAAAGGTCAACACTCCTTAAATTGATAGTCCTTGTATTTAAGTATGAGATATTACATTCAGTCTTAAATCACTTGAACTCTAAGGGCCGGTTTCCCGGACAGGGATTAAGCCTAGTCCTAGATTATTTAGTGCTGGGAATAGACATTTTCCATTGAAAAGGAAAGTGTGGTCCAAGACTAGGCTTAATCCCTGTCTGGGAAACCGGCCCTAGGTGTATTATTTAGGTATTGATAAAGACTGATTCACAATTAACTTTGAGTAGCTTTTAGTTCAAGACAGTAAAACAACTATGCTCCATTCTCTTTTAAACATGCTAGGTAGAGACATCCTGTCAGAAATAGTTTTTTACTAAGACACAATGTTTTCTGCATTTGCAAAATACAATGCAACGTTCCTAGCCACATTTATCCCAAAATGTCACATAAATCTATAGTACCACCTTGAAGACACAGCTCTAACAAGTGTGTAACATATTGCCTGAATACCTGAATAAATATCCAGAACTTTCCCTTCAGTGAAGAAAACTACTAACCTGCCTCTCCTGAGGAGAAAGCACAGTGGCCGTTACTTTGGCCTTGCTCAAATGGAGCTTCTCCATATGCCCCTCCAAAGGCAGCCTCGTAGCCAGGGTCATACATCTCTTCCTTAATGGCCATCCTTTTGGCGTCCTCTGCAAAAAAACAAACAAAAGCAAAAAGTGTTGCCTTATCTAGTAAAAGTTTCATAGGGTAACTGTGATCTGGCACACAAATATTAAGTCTAGTGAATAAAACTTCTCAGAATCTGGTTCCTCACCTTTAGCCATGCCAAGATCAAAGGAGTAATTAATTTCCTCCACTTCTTGGGGTTTGGCGACACCTTTCAGCTGGTCTCGGAGTTCTCTGAGCTTGATGTAGAAGTGCACCTTGTCCTGAGCTCGAGGAAACTGGGCACAGCGGGCACTTGAAGAGGGCATCAGATATAATGCCTAAAGTTCCACAGAGGGGAAGGCGTGTGTTACAGCTGTCATTACATATGATAAGTAATTTGAAAAATATATAATTTCTTAGATAACAATCTAACAGAAGGAAATCCATTATTGATACCACCACTGTCTCACACATGGATGACTACAGATTTGATTTAAGCAGGAATGCCACTAATAAAAGTGCTTGGATGCCATTGCTTGGTATAAATTGCACCGAATATAAAGGTTTAGGTAAAAAATGAAAAAAATGGAAATGTCCTACCGTGTCTGATTCAGGAATTTTGTGAGGCTGCAGACCAAATTCCAGAGTTTTGGGCTTCTTCCCAAATATCTCTCTACAGAACATTTCATAAATACCTGCAGTAAAGAGAATGATAATAGTAGACCTGTGTGTTTATTTAATGATGTATGTATTTGGTAATATACATTCAATCATGAAATACCTACATTTTCCATTAAAAACAGCTATGAGAGGCTTGAACTTCTTAATCTTCTCCACCAAAATTTTGCCACCCTCTCGAAGCTCCTTGCTGTAGAAGCCAGTAAAAGAAAATATGGATAAAAGGCCACAGTGTCAAAACATTTTTTAAAAAGTGTAGGTCAGCAGTCACACCTGGAGAGATCTTTGCTTCCTGGTGTCGCTCTGGCTACCATGTTGGTGAAGCCAATGCCGTATTTCTCAGGGAGAGTTTCGTCATGCATATGGTTCAGCAGCTGCTCGGTGAACCCAGACAGGAAAAGACACTTCCCTTGAAGAAATATTACACCAACAAATTAATATATGTAATAACTCAATAATATAATTCAATGGACAAAACATGCAACTCACAGAAGTGGTTTCCAGGTCCAGGAAACCATCTGCCAATGTAGGCTGCCATCAACCCTGGATTGATACCAATCTTTATGGTGGGTGGGGGGGGGGAAACGCACAGTCAAACCAAATACATGACAGGCAGATTATGTTTTACTTCTGTGTTTACATTAACATCTTATTTCACACAGAAACCCAGCATACTCACAATCACATAATCCAAGTTGTAGGTTAGAATGTCTGGTAGTGTCTTTTTCATGACCTCTTCTTCCGACATGCCCTTGAAGCGGTCCACTTTCCTCTTAACTTTCTTGAAAGTTTCATCAATCTTCTCTTGCGCTCCTTCAGCAGGCTGGCCATCTTTGTCCACCTTGGCCTTCTTAGGCTTGGGACCAGGTTTAGCTTTTGGTTCTGCTTTAGCCTTAGGTGGTGCTTTGGGCTTGGGCGCTTTGGGCTTGGGCTCTTTGGCCTTGGGCTCTTTGTTCGCTGCTCTACCCCTCTTCCCTTTAGCAGGAACTGCTGATTCAAACAAAGACCTGTTTGCAGTTTCTCAACAAGACAATGTATTTTTCCAACATGCATTTTACCACCTCAAAATGGAGCAAACCAAGAAACCAGTCAAATGCTACTACAAGTTGTTAATACATATCAAAATAACACTAAAAAGAGAGATAATAGTCTAGCATGTCTACTTTTGCATCCTTATCTATCTATAAGGCTGCAAAAATGTTTGTTGTACCTGTGACCATTTTCTGCAGCCCACTGCTTCACAAACACAGAGGACTCAAGTAATTTCCTCTAGTATCAATATAGTATATAAAATAAGATAATAAAAATAGTTCCAGACTTCATAATGTATGAGAGAAAGCATTCAGTGACTTAACCCTGTATAAATGACACACACAGTAAGGGAAAATTAAACACAACACCATTTAGAAAAGTAGAATGTACCAGGCTGGGGACCACCAGGCTCCAGCTGGGCAGCAACCTGGCCCTGTACAGGCATTGGTGCCATGACCCCTTCCTCTCTGGGTCCCTCCATATATTGGGCAGCATTCCCATTAGCCATGAAAGAGTACTGAGCGTGGAGGGCCTGGAGATGCTGCTGAGCTGACTGAACCCTGAGAAATAAGAACAGAACAGAAGCAAAATCATCCAATTTTATTTGCCTTGTAACCTCTGATTGTGTCTTCAGAGCCACAACCCTGAGTCTATAGTTAGTAATCTGTTAATGTAACCTGCATCTTCAGAGGTAATTAACATGCAAGAAAGAACTGCAATACACTGTAATACTGTTTACTATAAAACACGAACAATAAAACAAAAATAAAGCCAAATTCTCATAATGACAATGACATTATCAGGTTAATATCGGCCACATATCATAGGCTGGTTAGTAACATCCAAGATATTTTGCAGTTGCACCATCAGATGGGAACAAAGTGAAATCCTGGCGCCATTTGATGACAAAAGGTTGCGGGGGGACTCACCAATGTTGAACATAATCCGAGGGGGCATGAGGCAAAGATCCGTAACTCCTTTCATCCATCTTTAGGGTACTTGATAAACCAACATTCATATTTATTTCAAAGATTATTATTAGTAGTGGAACTTGCAGGACATGGAGAATGTTTCTAACCAGTCTATGTGCAAAGCAGGTGCCACTTAACACAAATAGGCGTTTTTTCTTTTAAATGACAACTTGTTTACACTCAGATATAAAGTCTATTTGCATAAAAGACCATTTAATGTAGAACACAGTCTACAATAAACCCTGTCTCCCTTTAGACTTCATGGGTATGCTACCTTTTGACAAAACCATGTATAATGAAACCAAAAACAAAAGTGATATCCTATATTCCAAACAAAATACTCCAATAATAAGTTGCAGAAAAACTAAGCAAATTAAGACATCTAAGTTTGCTTGGGAAATGTTTTTTATTTTAAGTTAATGCTAACGTTAGCCTGCTGGTTAGCATTAGCCTGCTACTGTAATGAATGGATGGCAGCTAGCTCTGTTAGCTTGCTTTATATTATGTAAAATATCCCCAGAATGGTGTCACAAGATAATATTAAATATATTATTAAGAGAAAAACAATACATACCGTTGTAATCTGAACCGAAAACGTTAATAATCCGGCTAAAATTGTATTAAAATGGAACCAAAACAAATCCCGATGAAAGCAACAAAGACCAGTAACAGAACAACCTGGCAGCGGAATGTACCAAAGAAAGACTGCAAAGGAGGGGTGTTAGGGGCTCGACGTTGGTATGATTTTTTAAAATAAATAAACATCTGATTTTATACAACACTTCCATTTAAATTTCTATACAATTATGCACATGTTTTGAACAAAATACCACTCAGGTAAGTCATTTATGTACTTATTTATTGCTTTATACCGACCAGATAGACCCCTATTTTTCAGTCTACCTTTTCCCTTGACGTTTAAATGTTTCAAAGTGCCAGTTCTATTTGCTCAGTAAAAAAGAGGCTTCCTGTTGTAGACAATACGATTTCCAAGAGCTTGCCACATCCGTAGTAATCCATAGAATGAACATGGAGTCAAATAACAATCTGGCCAGCTCCTAGATTGTGTAAGAAAATAGGATCTATAAGAATAAAATGTAAAAAAAAATATATATATATATAAGAAGTAGTAATAAACAAACACAATAATTTAGAATAGTATGGTGTAAATACTGTCCAAAGAAACTATAGTGACTGAGTGGTGCAACACAGTACTATAGGATACATAGAAGGGTGGCTGGGGGCTAGGGAGTTGGAATCAGAAGGTTGTGGGTTTGAATGCCAGTGGCACCACTGAGGTACTATAACCAGACACTGCTTAGAGGTAAAGCGTTCCATGGCTGCTTCTCTGCTTAAATGCATAGAAGAATTTTGTATGAAGACACTTCCCTGAATCCATTAGTGGGATGAGTGGGTTGCCCTGGTCATACGCTTCATGTAGATATCCTGTTAATTTACATCAGCTGTCTCAGGTAAGAGAGATGGTGCCTAACCTTGGAGACCTGAGTTTGGGCATGCTGTGAGCACGCAAGGCCCTCTGTGATGAACCCCCCCACCATATTGTAATAAAGCCATAAAACACAAAACCAAAAGAAAATGCAGTGAAATCCTAGTGTGTTACTGAATAACAAACCCAGGTTTGGATTTCAAGATCTTTTATTTATTTATTCCAACAGCCCAGCTGTAACTGTTTTTACAAATGAAACCAATTAATTAAAATCACAACTTTCTCAGTATGCTTTTTTTTTTAAATGTTATGTACCAAGAAGTCTACATAATGCTTAAGTAATTTCACAATAAATAAAAAAGTCAGTACAGTCCTACTGTACATGTAGGGAAAAACAATCCAAAACATTTATCAATTTCTCATTCACATGAGCAGGTGTAAGTACAACCCCAGAAGGCCATAACACTGCAGGGTTAAGTGGTTCCTTTTTTGATTTTCTAAATATGATGCAATTCAGCACAGGATGAAAGAGGTGTGTTCAAACAGGAAAACACAAACTGCAGTGATGTGGCCCTTCAGAAGCAAAGCTTTAAGTATTTCTTACAAACAATCCATATACATGACAACACACTGAAAAAACATATAAAGCACATAATACCATTCAATTGAGGTAACAGTCAAATCATGACTAAGCACCAACAAAAAGATTCAGCATGGAAGCATATTGTGCAAGTTTATGGAATCATGCATTAAAATAATGCATAACCAAGTGTAAATACATAAAAAATGAAACAAACCGATAAGACCCTGAGATCAAAGTCTTGTGTGGAAAATATATTTGTCTAATCTGAAAGATCCAAGACTGAGCTCGGTCACAAGGGATTGACCTCCCTGTTCACAGTATTGAGGAACACATACCTCATAAAAAACAATCTTTGCTTCTCCACAGACATTCACATCAAAAATGTGAAGCAACACAGAAGACACTGACCTTTGAGTGCATGATCCAAAATGAAATTTATGAGAAAAATACAAGGCAAAAAAAAAACTGGATGAAAGCCTGGACAGCCAGGAATGTATTGTAAAAAGAGTTTGTATGTGATCATCCTTTCAGATCCTCCATTCAACTTATTAGCCAGGTCCTTCAGTCACTTATGTCAAGAGACCCTACTGTTGCTGGGGCACCTAATGTCTGGTATCTGATCCTCAAAAGGCTGCATTGTCCACTGGTTTGACCTTACTTGATCCATAACTGAAGAATGTTCTGAATGTTCAGCACCTGCAACAGGTTTAATGAAACCATTATAATAAAGAAGCTGAAAACCACCACTGTAGGCAACTTTGAGAATTCTCAGCCTTAATCAATACATCCCCACCCCCCATGGTAATCTTGGTTTAATCATATGTTAACAAGAGCCCACACAACCTGAGCTATAGACTCTTTGCAATCTATTTAAAGCACAGTTTAAAGTGTGAAAATGTTAGGGTATAATTGTTATATGAGATCAGCAACATGGAGAGCTCTAAATAGACTGAGAGATGATTACCTCCCTCATTAGCAGGATAGAAACTGCAGGCTTGTGTTCCACTTGAACAGCTTTCCTTGTAGCCAGGGTCATGCTGTTCTTCTTTGATGGACATCCTTTTGGCGTCCTCTGTAATGAAAACATACAAGATGTACAGGACGGTCAAATGGTTAAATAATTAATGAGTAATCACATTATTTCATGACTTGAATTACAATTATATCATTATTTATGTGTAATAGTTTATGAGCAATAGTATTATGTGCAATATCAGTACATATCTCCTTTACATGCAATAATCTCAGTATAGAGAACAATTCCAAACAACTATTTGTGTTAAAATTACTGCTGAAGCTGTTTACTAGTTACTTATCTATAGTCTTTCTGGAGATTTTCTGGAGAGTTTTAAATTGTACTTAATACTATATTATTCTTGTCTTTGTGTCTGTCTGTGTGTGTGTATGGTGTCGTAGCATAAGTAATTTCCTCCAGGATCAATTAAGTTTTAGGTTCACATTTGATCACATTTGTCTTAATTGACCCCAAAAGATTTTTTCTATTTGATTTTGTTATAGCTACAAGAGGGAACTTATACTGTACTGGTATTAACAGCATATGTGGAGTGTTTTGCATGTAAGCGATACTACTATGTTTATCTCTGTCTTTATGATATTTCATGCTTTATGTTAATTATGGCAATAGTGACTTGTCAGACAGCAGTCAAGCTATCAATTCCTAGGTCATGATACCTTTGGCCAAGGTCAAATCGAATGAGTACTGGGTCTCCTGAACCTCTTGGCTCTTCGCCACACCCTTGAGCTGGTCCCTGAGGTCCTTCAGCTTAATGTAGAAATGAACTTTGTCTTGAGCACGAGGGAACTGAGCACAGCGGGGGCTGGAGGACGGCATTAGGTAACAAACCTGCATAAATGTAAAACATACACAGTCAATCGGTATATTGTTATATTTAATGCTGGTTATATTTAATGCTGGTATCAGTCATTGACAAGGTAAGACAAGTCATACCGTTTCTGTGTCTGGAACTTTGTAGGGCTGCAGTCCAAATTCTAAGTTCTTGGCTTTAACTCCAAAAATCTCATTACTGAATATTTCATAAATACCTTTAAAAAAAGGAGGAATATGATTTGTTCACATGTGATAAATGAAGATAAATCACAGTTGTTATTAACATTTAATTTTACCTTTGCCATTAAACGCTGCAATTCGTGGCCTGTACTTCTGTAGCTTTTCCAGAAGTTGTTTGCCTCCTTCTCGAATCTCTTTACTGAAAAAAAAAAAGATATTTACTTATTATTTTTGTCGTCACTAAATTGTTAAAACATCCTAATGAAACAAATACCTTCACATTAAGCCTAAGAATATTCATAAATGAACTGTGTATAAGAAAGCCTAGGATTTTTATTTTGTTAACAACACTTTACAGTGCTTACTTTGAGAGGTCTTTACTCCCAGGCGTGGTCCTCTCCACCATATTAGTGAAGCCAATCCCATACTTTTCAGGAAGTGTCTGATCATGCATATAGTTCAGTTGCTCATCTGTGATGCCTGCTAAGAATAGGCATTTCCCTACAGGAGAGTATATACAAGTGATTATTATGCACAATTTATAGTAAAAATACTAAACAAATGTAAAAGAAGACAGTACATACAAAAATGGTTCCCAGGATTTGGGTAATGCCGTCCTTTATATGCTGACAATAGTCCAGGGTTGATACCAATCTGCAAAAAAATACATAAATTACTGGGTCTAAGCATATTTGGAATACAATAACATTACTGTAGTTAACTGGAATGAACATACTTTAGCACTATATGGACCATTCGATACTCACTATCAGAATGTCAAGATTGTAGGTGATGATGTCTGGCAGCTTTCTGGCCATGACCTCTTCCACAGACATGCCATTAAATCTATCCAGGGTTCTTTTGGGTTTTTTCGCAGTGTCTTTGGCATCAGCCTGCTCCTTTCCCTCTCCTGACTTCTGTTTTGGTGGCCTCCCTCTCTTCTTCCCTCCTTTTTCAGGGGTTGATGGGATAACTGAATGATACACATAAGACTTAGTTCACACTCTAATGTGAGAGCTGTTATTTATTGAATCAGAGGGTGGTGGGACTGTACCTGCAGGCTGGACAGGCAGCTGGTGGAGCTGACTGACTTGAGATGTATGCGGATCATTATATACCGCCAATTCACTCATGATTCTGTTCTCTCCGAGTTCCTGCTGGTAATGATGAGCGTTAACCATCGTGGTGTACTGGGGAACTGGCTGTGGCTGAAACTGCTCCTGAGTGGAATGGTACCTGAGAAGTGGAAAAGAAGAAAGAGCAAATACAGAGAGAGAAAGAGAGTAGGGAGAATGAGAGAGAGAGACAGAGAGAGAGAAAAGGAGAAAGAAAGAGAGACAGACAGAGAGAGAGAGAGAAACAGCAAGCGACAAACTGCATAACTGAAGTCATGCTTTCTCAGAAAACGCTTGCTCTGTGTGTACCTAAAGCCTCCGTCAGGTTTATCATTAAAAATACTGTCACGCTGTGAGACATGTAAATCCCTTATGTTGATAGAATTAAAGTCAAACTCCACCTCTCTATGGACATTTAGATCAGACAGAAAGAACTCTATACATTACATTATATAGTTATAATCTTATTTCTACAAACACTCAGACATGAAAAACTGAACTTTGTTATTGTGCCATCTGTAAAGCCGTTTTGACATATGAAATCTGAACAGACCCGGCAGTCCTTCTTCGGGTTTACTCACCACTGCTGAAAATAATCCATGGGAGCCGTCTGATATTCATACTGGTTTTCTTCCATCTTAACTGGTGGATTTACTTTAATAGATTAATATTCATATGGGTGTTACTGACATGTTTAAATTTTAAATCACACCTGTTTTTCTTTCTGTTTCTCTGAATCTCTCTCACTATCTCTGTGTCTCTATTTCTCTTTCTCAGTCTATCTCTTGGTGTTTCTGTATTTCTCGCCTTGTCTCTCTCGCTCTGTGTATGTTTCTCAATTCATCTCTGCTTTTCTCTCTCTATGTGTCTGTCTGGCTCTCTCTCCATCTATCTCTGTGTGTCTCTTTCTCTCTCCGTCCATCTTCCTACATAAATGTGTATAATTTCAGCGATCTAATTCCGCATGATTATGAAGAAAAATGAATTTCATCTCCCAGAAATCTCAACCTTTTTAATCTATGTTTACAGTTTTAGGGCTAATGTTAGCATTAGCTATTTAGATCAGGTAACATACACATTTCACGTTTTTTTAAATAGATTCACGTCGAAACATAACAACACACTCAAACAGACTCACTTGTCAGAGACAATCTTTTCAGGTTGTCTTTTGGAGCAGTTTTAGGCAGCAACTGGATAAATAAGACGAGGATGGATAACCGGCTTCATCTCTCTGCAGATAAAAAATAAGACAAAGCATTGATGGGACTTTCAAAATAAATGTCCTTAAACGCTTCATGAATGTCTGATATGTGAAGAACTGGGCCCGGGCTTATTTAGTAACCAGTTTGATTCATTATTATTTATCGATATCAATTATAAAAAAATAAAAGAAACAATATAAATGTTTCTCACACTCTTATTTTAACTTCCAGACGTAGTGAATTGGACCCGAGAATCTAGCAGGAGCTGTAGGGGAGTTGTCTTTTTGTACACATGACAAAATATTCTTTCTGGATATATTTGTACATAAACTGTATTTAAATTAAATTTGTGTAACGTCAAACAAAATATTTGTTATAGTAAACATCGAAAAGCATATTTTAATCTGTCCATAATTATATATGCTTCTCCCTCTAATGGTAATGGAACCGTCCGTTTGTCCAGAAGAGGTTTGGATAGAAGGTGCTTTGCTAAAGCAATCAGGATTTTATGATGTAGGATCACAAAAAAACGTTCAAGCTTAATCAAAGAAGATCAGAGGTTTGTATATATATATTTTTGTATCATAATACAAGACATTTTATTATCAATGTGTTAGAAGGGCCCGGTGGCTTCTTAAAGTACAGGTGCTCGTGTTTACTGTTTGCTGAATGTCACCCCAAACATGTACACTATATGGACAAAAGTATTGGGAAACCAGTTTTTCAGGGATAGGGCTAGGTCCCTTGCTTCGATTAAAGGGCAATCTTAATGCTTCAGCATACCATGACGTTCTGGACAACGCCATGCTTCCAACTTTCTGGGCACAATTTGGGGAAGGTCCCTTTCTATTCCAGCATGACTGTGCCTCAGGTTACAAAGCATGGTCTATACAGACATGGTTGGGTGAGTTTGGTGTGGAAGAACTTTACTGCCATTCCTATGGTATGAACTGGAACCGGGATTGTGAGCCAGACCTTCTCGTCAGACATCAGTGCCTGATTTCATAAATGCTCTACACAGAATGAATGCACACATTTTCCTACAGAAATCCAAAATCTTGTGGAAAGCCTTCCAAGAAGAGTGGAAGCTGTTATATATTTTATGGGGCGACCAACTCCATATTAAAGACTATTGAATTTCAATGCAATGTCATTAAAGTTCCTGTTGATGTAATGGCCATACATCCATATAGGGTAGCACACAATGAGAGTATAATTTAGGCTGTTTTAAATTTTTTGTATGTTTCGTGTGTAGGTTAACTGTCTAACGCTAGCCCTAGAAGACAGGGCAGATTTAAACGGTTGAAATAAAATATGAAATAGGATTTATCTAGAAATTTATATACATAGGGAGTCACTGCGATCACTTAGGCTGTGACCCAAATGGGCAGCTGGTGGTCAGGGAAACACTCCTGTGATCAAAAGGTTATGAGTTCGAATCCTAGGACTGCCAGTGGCATTTTATTAATACAAATCCCATTCTCACACACTGCATGGTGTAAAACCTGTATACTGCAGGTAGAAGTGCACTTGTTGGTATAGGGTAGTTCTGGACACAGCCTGAGTTTTTCTGGCATATCAAGTCAAAGTCAAAGTGAATTTAGATTAGATTAGAGTAGACCTTTATTGTCATATGTAGGTTATCACAGGGTTAGCGTTACTATGAAATGTGAAAGACTAGAATAAAAGTCACTTAGCATTTATGTCCTAAAGAGATTTGGGTTATAATAATAATATAAATAAATTAGCAAATATAAGAAAAAGAAACAAAATGTATATTCATAAACAATGAAGAGTATGTGTACATGGTTTAGGGGTGTACTGTAGGTGCCAGTATTGCACATTTGACAAAGTGATAAGTGATGTAAATACCAGTAATTGCATATTGGGGAGAAAAGTGACACGTTCAAGTAATAGTGGTTGCATGCTTGTATTTTATGGAAGTAGTTTTGTACATTGATGACAATGCATGTAGCAATATAGTGCAAATAACAAAGCAAGATTGTGTCAGGACATACAGGACAGTGCAATACGAAACATATGAAGGCAGCAAAGTTAAACCATAATACACATTAAATAATCGTATATGGGCAGCTTTGCGCAACATATACTAAATGTGCAATACAGCTAAATCGCTCCTTAGAACTGGACAGCAGTATGAATTCACAGTTTATAGTGTATAATCAGTAATAAGTTCGCTTTCTATCAACATGAATACCAATGAGAAGTTACATAAACAATTATATTTATTATTGCAACCATGACAAAGTACAGTGGGTGTACTTAGAGGTCAGTGTGTGACTTCTAGTGTATGTTCAAACCAGTTCTTTGGATAAAGTGGCTGTAAATCGGTGTAAACAAAAGTAGAAGCAGCAAAACTCATTTGAAAACTATACTATAGTATCACATACAACAACAGTATACAGCTGAACAGTATCTCTCTCCCTCTTTCTCACTACACACACACACACATATATATATATATATAATTGTACACACAGTGGATATTTACAGCAGACATGAACATTATTAGAAACACTCACTATATATTTCCTTGTCCAGTTGCAAACGTCCCTGTCTAGTATCATCACCAGAAGATGCCTGCTGGTGTGTCTTGGCCAAGATATCTGAGGATGTTCGGCGCCAGCGTGTTGGCCATGTTTGCTGGTGCCGAGTTCGTCCATCAGTATTACCGCCCAGATTTGGTAGTGTTTCGAGATAGTTTTGCTTTTTATACACACATTAATTCATGCTCGGTTAATAAACTGATTATTTTATTTTTTGCTTTACAGACAATTCCAGAGACTCCACCCAAGCCTGGAGAGCTGCAGACAGAACTTCTTGGGCTAAAAGCACGGCAGGAAGCTTCAGAGAAACACTGATGTCAGCTTTTCTATTTAAATGTATATATGCCAAATACACTTTTATTTACAATAAACAGATAGTAAAAAGATGTCATTCTTGAGTCATTTTATGTGCATTTTTGTACTAAAGTTATGGATACATTGACTTCGAACCTACCTTAAGTTGGCCTATCATACCTCTTCATGACAACGAACTGTTAGGAAGATGAGCAAGAAAGAAGCTTTTGAAAAGTGCCTAATACTAAAGTGTTAAATATGGTGGAGGATCTGTGGTGCTGAGGGCTGCTTCTCCTCCAGTTGCCCAGGCTGGAATATTCACATGTGGCTTTAAGGATCCCAGAACCCTGCAAGACCTGCAGAGATTGTACATTGAGGAATTGTGGAAAATCTTTTGTGCTCTCAAAACAGATAACACTATGTCAATGTTAATGTTTGACTTTTTTTCTTATATAATAAAGTGGATTTTGGGGTAATGTATGTCGTCTTTGTGATATTCATATTGAATAATGTAGGCTCGTGGAATTTTTAGTATTTTCTTTATTTGCTATTTTAAATTTAATAAACATTAAGGGGATTTTCTTCTGCCTTTTCACTCATTAAATAAGAGTGTTAACTCGGGAGGGTACTGTATATTTTTGTTTTTATTATTTAAAATACTTCTAGTACATATCCACTTCAAATGGTATGTTCACAAGATAAAACTAAGGAATTAACACATAATAAAACAGGAAAGCTTATTTGTAGTATTGTGATTCAGGCCATTTTCATATTTTGTTCATTAGTACAAAGTGAAAATATGTGTGTAAATTTGACAGTAGATTTATGCACTGCAAGTTTGTCGAGTACTACAAAAGTGTGTGAAAGCTTGTTTTTCTCTAAATTTTCGCCTGGCCGTCGTTAATGTACGTGTGTACACACTCACACACACACACACATATATATATATATATAGGGAGAGAGCGAGGAGTGACTTTTATTATGAAACGAGGCTGAGAGTGTAACAGGAGTCCTGGTGTATTTTTACCCAGAGAGAGGGGGAGAGTCAGATTCTCAGCCCGGAGGTGTGGAGAGGGGTCGGTTTGCTGTAGTCACCCGGGCCGCGCTCTGACCGGACCTCCGGAGGGAGAGAGGAAACATGTCGACTTTGTCTTTGCCCCTCTCCTGCCTCGTCAGGGCCGGGAGCAGTGTGGGGAAGCTGCTGGCTCGGTGTGGAGCGGGACCTCCTGCGACCTGTCACCCTGCACACAGACTCCCAGCCCTGCCCGGCCGGCCGAGCCACGCTGCCCGCAGCAGCTCTAGCTGCCCCGGGGACGGAGACATGACCCGCTGGCTCTGGTCCGTCTACAACGAAACCAAGCGACAGACTGAAGGTTTGAGGACTGACACCACATGAATTCTTTAATCTGTAAAAACACCACCTGGGTGAACTAGACTTCTGTCTAAAATTCTTATTCAGAGTTTCTGTTCTTAAATGATGCAACAGAGACATGCTTGCAATATTGCACATGCAGCATAACTGCTTCTAATGGAAGATCTAATGGAAAATTAGACTAATAGATAGACACTATATTGATCCAGAAGGAAGTTTAGGTATTCAAATTAGGAAAAAAAAATCAAAATTAGCTTATAGTAAATAGAATTACAGTCATAACAGTAATTTATTTCTAGACTGAAAAGTTGCTAAAACAATGCAGTAATGTTATTTTTAGAAGAATGCATCAGTGCAAGAATATTATACATATAATCATATAAGTTACTACAGAATTGTTTTCCATCACTATTGAATTGTTTTCTTGTGATTTTACTGCTGATGTTGGAATAAATGATTTCAGTTCAGGTATCCAGAAGTGTCATACAGCACAAACACTAAAAGTCCAAAAATGAGATAAATTTAATTATTAGAAATGATATTACTGCATTACAGAGTACATACAGTAGTTTACTTTTACACTGCAAAGGGTTACTAAAACACAACAGAAATACATATAGGTGAATAAATAGTAGGTCACTCCAGAATTGTTATCTGCCTCTGCAGAAAAGTTTGCTTGTGGTTTTACCACAAATAGATTTTGGAATAACTGGGTTCAAATGTCCTGGTACTTTAGAAGCTCAAGAGAACGTCTTCCTCAATAGATCACGATGCCCTTTGTGCATGTAGGGGATCATTTTTATTCGAGGAGAAGGTTACATTACTGTTAAAGTGATCCCTGAAATGAAAACTCAGAGGTTGGGGTGGGTGATATGTCAAATCATGTTACAAGGAAATATTTGCAATACAAAATACGGATCACAGTATTTGGCTCTTCTTACATCAGATGAGTTGTATTTAAAAAAAAAAAAAAGCTTTATGAACAAAGTAAACAGGTCAACAGAAAAATGTTTTTGTAATCATCAGAAACCACAACACACTTTTCTAAACCAGTTTATGCTGATTTCAGATCTGCTTTCAGTTTTTCCAGTCACATGAACCTTTTGAATTATGAGTAATATTAGATTAGCAATAGGCTTGCATGTGTTTTTTTTATTAAACCACAGGCACCAATCAAGTAACTGTCCCAGTATTTTCAGTGAGAAGTCGGACAGGCACACACTGTGGCATAGATATAATTATCAGTGTCAGTCAATAACTTTCAGAATATGTTTATTTTTTGCTAATTATATCAACTGTCGTGCAATAAATAACTAGCTTTATCACAAACTGTACATGCTAGGGAAAAACTAAACACAGATTTGAAATCAGCATGGAAAACACTACAGAACCCACATAAACGGATGATTTTGACCTCTTGACCTGTTGACCTGTTATTTATTTCTACACTACACTAAATCCAGAACTCCATGGCTGTTGCTATTGATTATATTAGTCATTTAATAAACTAAACTTTTTTTTCAATAGATTGAGTACTTCAGTATACAAACTTGCATTTGTGAGGTCTAGCTGTCGTTTTCAGCATTTCACACAACAATGTGTGTGTAAACAGCTCCTCCTTTATATAGTTTTACAATAGGCCACAGATTCACAGTTTATCAGTACAGAATAAATCAAGAAGCTTCACACTGCTTAAATCAAGCAGTCAGTTTTATTGGTGCAATAGTAACAAGCCTAACTTGATCATGATAACCATAAATATGTTGTCCAGTCCTGCTCAGAGCTGTCCTTTCTGCTCAGATTTAATTCCAGTGATATCAAGAAACTTTGTGAATCCGGACATCATCTTCGCCAACAACGAGATGAGCTTGCAGGACATTGAGATCTATGGTTTTGACTACGACTACACACTAGCCTTCTATTCCAGCAACCTCCACACTCTGATCTTCAACATAGCCCGGGACATCCTCATCCATGAGCACAGGGTCAGTACGCATGGATGAGTCATAAGAAGTGCACAGATTTAAAGATTCACATCAGTTTTACTCTTTAACCTCCTTGTGGTTACACTGTAAATACTTGTAAAGGCCCAAGAACAATGTGAGCACTGTGTAATCACTTGCCGTACTGCTGGGCTCCCATGTATGTTGACATTTAAACGCCCCATTAAAATAGTTGATATGAAGCAAAAAGGAGGTTAGAGTGTGCTGATACCTGTGCTGAGACTCTGGAAATCAAGCAGCATAGATGAACGAGTCCAAAAGTGTTTTTGATTTGTGTCCAGTACCCAGAGGGACTGAAGGAATACGAGTACATCCCCGATTTTGTGGTTCGCGGGCTGCACTATGACGTTCAGAAGGTATGTGACTGTTGCTGAAACAGTTCTGTGCGAAAGTCTTTCTCAGTGTGTGATAGAGTATCTTTCTGCTAGAAATGTTAACAATAGAATAAATACAAACAACAAAGTAGTAAGAAGTATCAAGATTTGTTTAGTCTGTGTAAAAGTAGTTGATATTGTGTGAGCTGGTGAGGAGAACACAGGTTTAATGAAGGACTGATCGACTCAAATCAGCTTTCTGATGGAAATTACAAGTAATACTGAACATAAAATCACCATTTACTGTATGTTATTGATTTATTCTTTAAAAACATTTTTTTTAAATAATACATGAATAATAAAATGTTACGTAAAATAAACCATATTAAGACTTTTGCAGAGTACTGTATGTTTGTATACAATTTCTTTGGATCAGAGTTTGATCGTCCTGCTCTCCTTCTCCTGCTTTCCAGGCTTTGTTGATGAAGATAGATGCTTTTCATTACATCCAGCTTGGGACAGTTTACAGGTAGATGCTAATAATATATGGGCTTTAACACCAAATTAAATAGATCATGGCCTGTTCTGCTTATTTTAAGTAACATTCATTTCATCATATTTAAGATATTAGGTTTTTGTTTCCCTGTGATTTCCCAACATGTTGTCCTTTAAATCTTTTTTCTGATTTTTGGATAAATCTCTGTACACAAGTGGGAAAAATAAGAAAAAACAATCAAATCATATACATATACCCCCCACAATGATGTCACATTTCACATGGAAATATGTCAAAATACAGGAACTTTAATGTGTCACCACTCTTTTCTCCATCCCAACTTGTTCACAAACCTCAGAAAATATACATGTGATGATACAGGTTGGAAAATGTCTTCAAATATACATTTTTAGTATTATTGCTCAACCTTAATTAACATTCTGTGTGTGTCTCTGTGTGTGTCTCTGTGTGTGTCTCTGTGTGTGTCTCTGTGTGTGTTCAGGGGACTTCACCCTGTCCCAGATAAAGAGGTCATTGCCATGTACGAGGGCTCCCATGTACCTCTGGAGATCATGAGTGACTTTTATGGGAAGGTTTGTTATATTCCCTCGGGATTGGATTAAGAACCACTTCCCTAAAGCACCATAATAAATAAAAAAAAACTAAACATTTGAGCTCTCTGTATATTCCCTGTATCGTTCAAATGACCTTAAATCCATTACTTGCTTCATATCTGAAAGCTTTTTTCATCGAAGAGTCTAAAAATAAGTTTGTTTGGCTTGTTTTAATGATGTTTGCCTGCTAATTTCCTGCCTGTGGTTGTTTAAGAGTTCCCATGGCCACACTATGAAGCAGTTCATGGACATCTTCTCCCTGCCTGAGATGACCCTGCTCTCGTGTGTTAACGACTATTTCATGAAGCACAACATCGACTACGAGCCTGTGCATCTTTACAAAGATGTCAAGGTAAGATTTGAAAACAAATGAACATGCTGTTAATATAAAATCAGTCAGGTGGTGGAAAATGAACTGTAAAAAGCAGCTGAATCTTGGTGCTAATGGCCACAGTTGAACCGAAGATAAGAATCTCGGTGCTCCCGGTCTCCGTGTGTGTGCACTTTCTAATAAATGTGGTTTTAAATATTGCTGTTTGCGTTTCGTATGAGCTGTGTTCTTCTGTATTGAAAGCAACAGTCTAATTTTAGAGAGGCAGCTCTGCCAGCACCATCTGTGACCGCTCCGCTGGAGGTGAGGTCTGATGGTTTAGAGATGATTGATGACTGACCTGCTCAGAGTTTTGACAGAGTTTTTTTTCCTGATCTAATAAGGAGCACTGGAAACAGCCTTATCTTTGTGTTTGCTTTTCATGCAGCATAGAAGTCCACAGAATTGTCTCTTTGCCCGAGGTAAATTAATGAGGGCACACTGGAGGGTGACTGGTCGGGCAGCCATGTCCGCCTGGCCTCTTTTGATGCAGAACATTGTCCCTTTGTTCTCGGCTCTGATGTTTTGTGTCTGGTTTATTTTTCTCTGCTTCTAGGAGGCAATAGGAGACGTTCATGTGAAGGGAATCATGTATCGAGCAGTAGAGGCAGACATCGGTAAGGCTAAAGGGGGTTTTTATGAAGCGCATCCATTCTGTAGCACCTTACATTAAACAGAAGATACCAAAATATTAGCAAATATTAATTATAACAACAGAACCAATATTAACATTTGAAGCCATTGAGTTTTTGTTTCATGCGATTCATTTCTCTTGTTACTTTTAGCAGTTGTATATTATAATTCTTAATAAGTGCTTTGGTTCAATTTTTCTGCAGGAAAGTACATCTGTTATGGCGAACAGACTCATGCAGTTCTAAGAAAGCTTTCAGAAAATGGAAAGAAGATGTTTCTGATCACCAACAGCCCCCTGGACTTTGTGTAAGTATTGATTTTAAGGGTATTCACAAAATGCAGAGAAACATTTGGACAGACCCAGACTTCTTTCATTAACGTTTCATGGCCTTTTTCCTCTTCAGGGATCGGGGAATGAACTATATTGTAGGAAAAGACTGGAGGGACCTATTCGATGTGGTCATAGTGCAGGCCGACAAGCCGAGTTTCTTTAACGACCGCAGAAAGTGAGTTCCTGGGAACACAGGGAGTAATTCAGCTGAAATTGGCAGTGGTGAATTAGACTTGTATAAATGACATTCTGACACAATAATGGCACCCTTGGATTGTTTTTGTTTGCCCATGTCCTGACACAGTAGCATGTGACAAAGCTGAGAAGTTAACCATGACAACTGTGGAAGTCTGCCCAAAGTAGAGTTACCAGCGCTGTGTGTGTGTGTGTGTGTGTGTGTGTGTGTGTGTGTGTGTGTGTGTGTGTGTGTGTGTGTGTGTGTGTGT
>JBBPDE010000031.1:8648758-8664250 GCA_037974605.1 Nannopetersius ansorgii | reverse complement strand
TCATCCATCAAACACAGAATCTATCAGAATCAGACCCATGTCTGTGGATATGCATGGAATCAACAAACAACCACAAAGCCAAGGCATTTGACCACTGTATAGTTCAAAGAAATATGTTGAACTGCAGCTCTGTCGAAAAGGTAGTACAGGGTCAAATTCCCAGTAAACATCTATGCTTGGCCTTTAATCCTGCTATATAGTCTGTTTGCAAAATTACAATTCACCAGAGTGATGTGATTTCAGTAACTGTATCATTTAAACCATTTTAATGTGCTTTGATGTGGCCAGTTAATGGTGTTCAGAACATCTGTGACCTTTACTTCGGCATTTATAGTGAGGAGTATGCACAGCTGCAGTCACCCATCAGAGAGGTTCAGAGAAAGGCCCTGTAAGGATTAACACTGTCTGAATGGCAAGCATGATGACATTTCACACTCTAGAAGACTATAGAACTGCAGTCATTGTATTTTCTTTACTGTGGTATATAAATATATCCCCACACCCTGCTCCCCGGGCTCTGTGGATGTATATATATAACATATAACACTGTCCATTAATATAACAATAATATAATATAGATATACTTTGTTTGAGTGTTTGTTGTGTGTGTGTATATATACAGCATCTGTCATAACATTTACCTGTGATAAGTTGACACTGTTGTAGCAATAGAAATAATCTGTCATGACAAAATATAACCTCTGCCTTGACACATGATGACATGATTGTCAATCCCATATCAGTGCATATAGTAAAGTTGTTTCTACAGAATCTTTCCATAGCAGCATAAACTGGAATCATCTGTTTTGAGAATTCCCTACCCTCATACTGCGTAATGGCAGATGTATGGTGGCAGGGCCTACTGTTATAATGGCTTCTAAGGTCATGGAAGTGCTGTCAAGTAGCTCACAAGTTACCCAACCCTAGTAGATGCTCAGTCACCTTGATGAATGAAAATACTTGCCCTATTGAGTCCTGTTGAGTTTCTTTAGATTTCAGTGGTTATTTCTGACTAAACTAAATAACACCATAATGTCATAACATGAAACATTTATGAATGTGCTGCCTGATGTCTGATGCGTTGGTTTTAAGAACATTTTGCAATATAACACTCATCAATATACAATCATGGTGCATGTAGATATTATTAGCATGGCATATAAAAACAAAAACAAAAAACAAATGTAGGTTCTACTTGATAGATAGATATAATGAAAGTGACAAAAGCTAGAGATCTGAAATCATTACATGAAATGTACATGCATAAACTATATGGACAAAAGTACTGTGATGCCTGAACATTACACCAACAGGGATTTTAATGAGATTGCATTCACGTCCATAGACTTTAATATAGAGCTGGTCCACTGTTGCAGCTACTACAGCTTACACTATTTTTTAAACGCTTTGCAGATTTTGGAGTTTCTGTGGGAATTTGTGCTCATTCATTCTATAAAGTCTTCATGAGGTCAGGCACTGATATTGGATGAGAAGGTATGGCTTGCAAACTCCACTGAAGTTCATCTCAAAGATCCCAAAGGTGTTCTGTGAGGTTGAGGCCCATCCAACCATGTGTTTATGGATCTTGCTTTGTGCACAGGGACACAGTCATGCTGGTATAGAAAAGGACCTCCCTTAAACTGTGTCCACAAAGTTAAAGCATGGCTTCATCCAAAATGCCTTGGTATGCTCAAGCATTAGGACTGCCCTTCACTGAAAGTAAGGGGCCTAGCCCAAACCCTGTCCATGTGATGTGTGTGTGTTGCAGACATTGTGACCCTTGTCTCCTGTCACCACCACTTTGATGAAATCTGAAGGGAATTTAGCTATTTATTTCAGACACACCGCGACTGAACCTCACTGCCTGTACCTGTCCTGTCTTGTCCTGTCTTGCTTTGTTTACATTTGTCAAGTTACTATCTGGTTAAAAGTTTTAAGGTCTGAGATGGAGCCATGAGGCGGTCTGTAGGTAGGAATGTACTGTAGGTCTATAATTTATCTGTAAATAACTAATGAATTGTGATAAATATTGTCACTCGCTGATTTTAGAACCGTTCGAGCTCCTCGAGGCCTCTCGTGCTGTACTGTTTTCAGCATTGCTATGGTGTGGAAAACGCATCATCCGAGATTAGCCAATCGGGTTGGGAAAGGAGACGCTTCCAGAGGAGGCGGGGCTTTACTGAAAACAAGTGGGGTAAGTAGAAGACGCTTCCAGAGGGGGCGGGGCTGTCCGAAAACAGGTGGGAAAAGAAGACCAGGCTTGCAGAGGGGGCAGAGCTTGTGTAAAACGGGTGGGGAAAGAAAGAGACACTTACAGAGGGGGCAGGGCTTGTCTGAAAACTGGTGGGGAAAGAAGAGACACTGGTGGACCCGGCGAGCCGGTGCAGCAGCACAGAAACATCAGTGCTATGGATCTGCAGAACAATGCCCAGGCAGAGAGCGACCAGGAGTTTTTCTACCCCTACGTCCCGACGGACATTCTATGCAAGCAGACTGAGCAGGAGAAACTGTCGGGCGTGGTGAAAAGCGTCCACCGCAAACTTCGGAGAAAATACATTGAAGGTATGCTGTTAGCCAGTTAGCCTCGGCTAGCATACTTAGCTTCGATGTCTGGCTTAGTTACCAAACCAGGAGAGCTTCATAACAGCTGAAAGTTGAGTTAAAAACATAAACAGTATCTCTGCGACCCTGTTCTGTTTGTTATTTTTTGTTGCTACCATGTTGTCATGGAATAAAAGGCCGTCGTTGGTCAATTAGCCCGTTTCTGCTGCTAGCTGTCTGGCTAGGCTGAGGAGCTGTTCCTGTTTTGCATAGAGTCTGGCCCACTTTGCAGCATAAACACAAAAAACACATTTTTATGATTTAAAATCGTTTTTTAAAGACTGTTCTGTGGTCTTTTTAAGCTCAGAAAGCACACGGACAAACTAACCCAGTAAAGTAGGAACCTAGCGAATTTGCTCAGTTAACATGTAATTCACGTCTCCCACGTTTCCACAGACGAGTACCAGTTTGTACAAGTTCAGCACTCTAGTTTGCTAGTCAGTTTTCCTCTAATCCTACGCTACATTGACAAAAGTATTGGGACGCCTGACCATTTAATGATCTTGACATTGGTTGCCTTTAATGACGCTGTATTCACCACCCTCTCCTTACCCTTTTTTTGAAAGGCTTTCCACAAGATTTTTGAGTTTCTGTGGGAATTTATGCCCATTTATTTTGTAGCGCATTTATGAGGACAGGCAATGATGTTGGATGAGAAGGCCTGGCCTGGCAAATCTCCGTTCCAGTTCATTGCAAAGTTGTCGGAAGGGGATGTGGTCAGGGCTCTTTGTGGGCCAGAAAAGTTCTTCCACACCGAACCATCCAACCATGTTTTATGGATCTTGCTTTGTGCACTGGGACACAGTCATGCTGGAAAAGAAAAGGGCTTTTCCCAAACAGTGTCCACAAAGTTGAAAGCATGACGTTGTCCAGAATGTGTTGGTATGCTGAAGCATTAAAATTGCCCTTCACTGGAAGTAAACCATGAAAAACAGACGTGTCCTAGTATTTTTGTCCATGTAGTGTAAAAGGGGTCTTGCAAAGTGACCGAACCTGCAGCCTTTAATTAAACAAACTTCTGATGTAGAGGCCTCATATACTGATCCACGGCTGTCCTATTGACAAATGAGTTGGGTGAGATTTATGAACTTATTGTGAAGTCTCAAGTTTCCAAAGGTTAAAGATAGGGTGGCACAAAATATTGTCTTTAACTGTTGTTGCAGTATTTCTCTCTGCCATACTGCTATAGTGAAATGCCACAATGTACAAATGAGTCTTTAACCAATCACAGCTTTAGGTGTTACTGAGTGTTTTGATTAACCAAGGTATTCATGAAATCCAATAAAAGTGAAATAATTTGGCTAGTCTTTAACCAATAAAGGTTCATAAAGAGTTTTTAGGAGGCCCAAATTCTGTACGTTTTACCACAAATATATTTCAGAATTCAACATAGTTCAATCTTACATTATCATTTCAAAACCTTTTGTTTATTCTTTAGAATTAAACATTCTGTTTTTGTTATTGTACCTGTACGATTGATATATGAAAAGTATCTTTTTTCTTATTGGCTCGCCTGTATAGTAGCTTAAGAAGATATACGCAAATGTATGACAAATGTATGACAAAACCTATGGTTTGAAAAGGGTCTGTTCTGCAGCTGAGTTAGTTTATGGACTGTATGGATGGGGAGTAAATTTAAAATTTTGAACCATATTTACAGCCTCTTTAATTCCAGGAAAGTGGTATGAGCCCTTTAATATGTTGAAAAGAATTGCAATCACAATATGTAGCCATATAATTGCGATACTGATTTTTTGTCTGTACTGTCTGAACCTGGGGATACTTCTTTAGGCACCTCTTTGACATTCCAGGAGAAAATATTCAACTTGTGTTTAAAATATGCCCTTTGTTTCTTAAATGGTTCCCATTCAGTGGTGCGAGTAGCATTCTGAGGTTGGTGTCAGTTTGCTAATTTTAGGACATTTCGCCTGAGGTCATTAATGTTATTATTGCTTGAAACTTATGAGTTAAAATCAGAATATGATCCCTCATCCCCCAACATACATGTTACGTTTCTGTTTTTCTCTTCAGTAGCCATAGAAAACTTTTCCAAAACTTTCAGCTCCCTGCCTAAGAGCTCGGCTCTATAAATTAGTGCACAGTGGTCCTTTCAGTAGACTCCACGATGGGATAATAAGGAAGGCATGATCTAGTCCGCTGGGCATTGTAAAGTGATATTCATACTTAGGAGGGCACTGCAGTTTATTCCAGTCCCTCTTGTTGTCTAATTTTTCAAATCTGATAAGAGCAGTGTTTTCCACTTGGTCATGGGACAGCTTGCTGTTTCTTTTGCTTGTGTTCACAAGCCCTGCTTGGGAAGAAAAGTATTTCTAGATGTGCACCATTTTGTAGTTTAATTTATGAATCAGATATGAATCAGATTTTACTTTGTAAAATAGTTATTGATGATTAATGTAGGCTGAAGTTTAGAGTGTGTCATTGGTGATTATTTTTTTGTACTTGTGTAGAATCACACATCAGCTGTGGATAAGTGCTAAGAGTAGGTAAAACGTTTTTGCTTTAATTTGTTGCATTCGATTGCTATGATCTTGTGTGTTATATTATGTTATACTACTGTATAATTTAAATGTTCATTGTTTCAGTTGTCAGTTACAGCATATTACATAAAAAATGACTAGTCACCAGCTTTTAACTTTTACTTGAACTTAACATGACTTGATTTGAGGAAGGATGGGCAGTTTGATGTTGGTTGTTATTGTGATGAATTACATTATGACATGCTTTTCTGAGCACATATTTAATGCTATCAGTGCTTCATGAGTATCAAACATAGTCCAGCTGCATGTTTAATTACAGGGAGAAGAGTGTGTATGTATATATATATATGTGTGTATGTATATATATATATATATATATGTGTGTGTGTATATATATATATATATGTGTGTGTGTATATATATATATATATGTGTGTATGTATATATATATATGTGTGTATGTATATATATATATGTGTGTATGTATATATATATGTGTGTATGTATATATATATGTGTGTATGTATATATATATATATGTGTGTGTATATATATGTATGTATGTATGTGTGTGTGTATATATATATGTATGTATGTGTATATATATATACATAATGTATGTATAATATATATATAATGTATATATGTATGTATAATATATATAAGTATGTATGTGTATATATATATGTGTGTGTGTGTGTGTGTATATATATATACGTGTGTGTGTGTATATATATGTATATATAAATATGTATATATGTATATAATTGTATTTTAAGTGTTTGATGGAGTCACTGCTGTTTTTTTCCTCTGTTCCAACCTATTAAACCTCAGAAAAATTTTCATATTTAATAAAATATACATCTTTTGAATTTCATGTTATATTTTTTCCACCTCAACTGTGTCCTCTCTGGCTTGAGTTGAATTTGTTTTGAAAAGAAGTGCACAAGCAAGACCGCTTATCTGAAACCTGGGCTAATTAGTGATTTTTATTACTTTCCTGAGGTCAAATATTGGTCAGATTTTAATGTTCAACCATGTCCATGATTTTTAAGCACTTTCACGCTAATGTTTGATAAGTATTAACTAACTGAAGACTTGCATGTTTCCTTTGTGCTTGGCTGCAGTGGGGGACTTTGAGAAGATATGGCGTGAGCACTGTGAAGATGAGCAGACTCTGAGTGAGTATGCGTTTGCCATGAAGAGTCTTGCTGACAACCACTGGGCCAAGAAGTGTGATGGTGAGGGCCGCATCGAATGGTGCTGCAGGTGAGCAATGATATGAACATGCTGTTAATTTAATCAAGTGAATAAACTTTGTTTTGCACTGTGTAGCCTGTAAAAAGTGGCATAGACACTTTATAGTAGACTTGATGGCAGCTTCTTACAGATAATTTAGGAACAAGGCAAAATCTAGCCTGTTGCTTGAGGAACACTTCAGTGTATATTTGTCACATTGTTGTAACTTTCCCTGTCTCAGTGTTTGTCAGGAGTATTTCATGGAAGGAGGAATGAGGAAGGTGTTGGAGAAGGATGAAAAGACTGCGAGTCACGCTGCAGCTGCAAATGGAGCCCCTTTAAACACCCAGACAGATTCCTCTCTGCCCAGGTGTGCTGCAGTTCCCACTATATGTACTTTTTATGGTGATTTTCTACTGAAATACCCAAACAGGCGCTGCAGCTGTAGTGATACTAAAGTTATATATTTTTAATCAACACTATTCAGACAAAAAGCACAACTTCTATTAGTCCACATCATTGTATTATGCAGACCACAATACTATAGCGTTATATTTATTGTTGTATAACACAATTGTATTCAGTCTGTGTTCATCCCCAGTCATTTTATATGTTTTGCTGGTTCAGAATTTAACACTTTCTTTATAAAAGAACTTGCCACTTTTTTATTTTTGTTTTGGGGGGATATTACAATGTAAGTTAAAATACATACCTCAGTAAATGTGCATTAAAATGTGGCAAAGTGAGTTTTCAGTAGGTGTGTATGTGTTCTTAATTGAACGTTTATATATAACTAATTAAATTACAAAGCATGAAGTTTAATTAGGGGCACCCAAACCTGCATACAGCTATTTACAGAATTTTTTTCCTTTTTCTTAGTTTCAGCTCAAGCCACCAGTTTGGTAAGATGCGCCTGCTGGACGTGGGTAGTTGTTTCAATCCCTTCTTGAAGTTTGATGAGTTCCTCACAGTTGGAATTGACATAGTGCCTGCAGTGGAGGTATATATTTGCAATAATTCTGCCTGAATAGAGTATATAGTAATTTAGTAAAATAAATAGCACTTTTATTTATTTAATTTCCACTTAAAATGGATGTCAAGAACAAGTTCATTTTTCAGCTTCAGGAAAAGCAGAACAAACATTAAAGGGAACATTACACTAAACTAAAAATCATTTTTCAGTGTTTTGTGTGTCCAAACTTTACTTTTATTAAAGGTGTTTTTTATTTTTGGGAGGCCTGCTTTCAGTTTTTATAGTAACCTACAGGGATATTTTCCTATGCTTTCTGTAAACCTCTCCAGGGTTAGATGTTGGTTGCGTTTTCTTCCTTGAAATATTCCTTTTCGTAGTAATACCCACACTATACGACTGTCTTAGTGCAAGAGAGAACAGAATATATATATATTTCTTTATCTGGGATGAAGAGTCCCATTGTCTTGAAGTCATTTTTTTGGAAACTCCTGTTTTTCACTTCCGTATTCAGTTATATTACCTTTTGTCTAATCATCTTAAATCTATCCTCTGTTAAATGTATGTTCCCTGTTCTGACACTGATGAATAACTTGGCCGTTTTACAATTTGATCAAATTGAAGGGTCTCTCAGACCTGCACAGTACTGTATGATGTCTGTATAATCTTGATTGGTCCATTGTATTTTTATTTTATTTCTCCATCTCCAGAGTGTGTACAAATGTGACTTCCTCAACCTGCAGCTGCAGCAGCCTTTGCAGCTGGCCACTGATGCGCTTGAAGCATTCTTGCGACAGCTGCGTGGGCCAATCGATGCATTACCTGCGCAGCTCTTTCACGTTGTGGTTTTTTCACTGCTCCTGTCCTATTTCCCCTCACCATATCAGCGCTGGCTTTGCTGCAAGAAGGCCCATGAACTGCTGACACTGCATGGCCTCCTCCTCATCATAACGCCCGACTCCTCACATCAGGGCCGTCATGCACTCATGATGCGCAGCTGGCGTGTGGCTGTGGAGTCCCTTGGCTTCAAGCGCTACAAATATGTCAAGTTCTCGCACATGCACCTCATTGCCTTCCGCAAGGTCTCAGCCACCACAACCAGCGACCTGGTGAGTCACAATTATCCAGAGATGCTCTACATACCGCAGGACTTCAACATGCTAGAGGATGAAGAGGGCTTTACAGACTGCAGTGAGCCACCACGCTCTGATTTTGAGGACGACCAGCTAGCGTGTAGCTTTGCGGAGCTGCCAGATGCTCCTTATGACTCGGACTCTGGAGAGAGCCAGAGCAGCCTTGCCCCTTTTCACGAGCTGGAGGACCCTATTCTGCTGCACAGCTGAACCCCACTCCCCACCGCCCAGCAACGCTGCCCTACAGCCACACCGGCAAATCAACGCTGGGCTCGCTTATTCTCCCTTTTTTACGATGCAGTTTGCACAGAGTTTGAAGATGTTTACACAGATGACCCCAAATGACACATCCCAATGGTTAAAGACTGCAGTGTCCAGGGTGAGTTCTAGTGTTAGGATTCAGGTTCCATGCCATTTGGGGGTTTATAAGAATGCAGCTAGCAGGGTCACTCTCTCCCCATAACTCTACCCTGATTTCAAGGTAGAGTTAATAGCATTCTTCATTTACATGCAAAGCGACCACCTACATTTTGAATTGATGATGACTAAATTGGGGAGAAAAGACGATTACACTAGGGTAGTATTGGATTATTAGGTGAAAGACACTGTGTTTTACACATTTAAACATATCCACACGCAAAAAAAACAGATAATAGTTTTGCATTGGAAAGGGTTTGATTTTGTAAAGCCACTGAGCGAGCTCAGGATAAAGAGTTTGTGTGCTCTTTCTCAGTCCTCCTTTGTCATACAGTGTCATCTGGACAGGATTTGTCAAAACCTTTTAAAGTAACAGAAATCATTTTTGTATTGTAGACTCAGACACTGTCAGTGGCTGAAAAAATACAGTAGTTTGAATAGTTACCCTACAGACGTTTAGCAGTGTTTGATTATTTTGCGATAGTTCAGCTGCTGACAGTAGCTTGTACAATTTTAAATGAGCATCTTTGGTATAGACTTTGCCGGTGATATTTGTAGCATTTTCTGTGTAACGACATATAGGCTGCGTGTATTTGGCTTGCTTATGTGACACTGTGACTTTAACTAACTGATCACTTTACATGGTACAAATCATGCAAGGTAGTTGTAGTTCATAAGAACAATCTTGGAGAAGATTAAAATGAGAGGTGTGTTTTTGCCCCTTTTAGGTGGAATTTGAATGGATGTGGGGTCCTTTCTTATCTTGTGATCAAAATGACCTAAAAGCATATTTTTAGCTGTGAGTAGAGTAACAGTTTGAACCTACAGGCTCCCATACGTGACTGGATGCACATTTTGTGAAAACGACACTGCTTTCTGGACCTTTGCCATGCCTTTAGTGGATGTCAAATGATACTTTTTTACTTACTTTTCTTTTCAAAGCAAAGTGTGATTCTCAAAGACTTATACCAATGTCTTAAGCTACTTTTGTTTACTGTATGACTGATTAATTTTTTCCTATTAGTGCATAAATTACACTTTCATGGCTAAAACAAAGTACTCAGATTTGGAGAATGAACCAAACCATTTGGAGTATTGCTTTTGTCTAGACGAATAACCTCAACCTGTAATTGTGCCAAGTGCTTTACACCCTGTTTGTATTTCACTGTGAAATAATTTCTTTCACTGCAAGAGTTGCACCTGTTTACAAACACTATCCATGGAGGCGTTTAATAAGAGCTACTTGACATTGCCCTTGAATTTTCACAAGGATGGTAATACATCCATGGGTTTAAATAGTAAATTTGTTAAACATTACCATGGTGTAATTTTTGACCTTGCTGTTCCCTTTCGTGTATGACAATACAAAACTGATTACTATTAACATTAAAACTGCCTAAAACCACCTGCAGCGAACAAACCTGTTGAGGCATGGATTCCACAAAACCTAGGAGTGTTATGTTTCTGGCACAAAGGCATTAGCAGCATATTCTATAGGTGCTGTGAGTTGTGAGATGATGCCTACTCTGATTAAACTAGTTTGTTGAGCACATTCCTCAAAAACTCAGTTGGATTGGGCTCTGAGGAATTTAGAAACCAGATCAACAGCGTAAACACCTCTTTGTTATATTCTTCATACCATTTTTAAGACACCACTGCCATTAGGGGATGTCCTTGCCCTGAGGGGGTGTACTTCCTCTGCCTTCTTTCTGTAGTGTATCCTGGTGCTGTCTTCTCTTGGTGAGTGAT
Source organism: Nannopetersius ansorgii (assembly GCA_037974605.1). Lineage (NCBI taxonomy): Eukaryota > Metazoa > Chordata > Actinopteri > Characiformes > Alestidae > Nannopetersius > Nannopetersius ansorgii. The sequence continues at coordinate 8,653,643 of JBBPDE010000031.1, read as the reverse complement.
GCACATGCACTTGCAGGGGTTAAGTTGGGATTTGTTATGAGGGGTGCTGGGCTTTATAGTTTGAGTTACGGTGTGTGCTGATGGAAGGGAAGATACATTTTTCGGCGGGGAGAAGTAGTGGGTTAGAGTGATATTTTGAGCCTTTGATAGCCCTGGCCCATTTAAATCCCTGTGCACCTTCTTCCATAATTCCATGGTCCAGTACGCACTTTCAGCAGTGGACATTGGTCGGCATGGGCACTTCAACCACTCTGTGTTCTGACACCTCCCTGTCATAGCCTGCATGTCAGGCTTCTGTGGGGTCGGACAAGACGAGGTAGCCCTCACTCCTCTTGTTGATCAGTGAGTATTGGGCACCCGTGACCCTGTTACCATATCACCAGTTATCCTTCATTGTTTCATCCCACAAGACCTGCTGTTTTGGAGATGCTCTGATCCAGTCACCTAACCATCACAATTTCATGCTCATCGAAGTCACTCACATCTCTGGGCTTGTCCATTTTTCCTGCTTCTAACAAATCACCTTCAAGACCTGATTGTTTAATTACTGCCTAATGTGTCCTACCCCTTAAGAGGCGCCACTTTAATGAGATAATCTGTGTCCTTCACTTCACCTGTCAGTGGTTTTAATGTTATGTAGCTCTTATTAATCCATCGTAGGAGCGTGTTTTATTTCTGAAAGCTTTGTTGAGCAGGTGCATATAATGATTTGGTTTGATACACTTCTGAAAGAGTAGGTGAGTTTTGAGGGTGCCAACAGTACCAGCCCTTTGTAAGTAGTTCTTTTAATGAAGCTGTAGTTTTATGACAATTCTGAAGGCACACGCTGAAACACTGGTTCATTCATTTGAAATGGAATCGGATAAACCCTAAAGGTGCCTTTTAGCCCTGTTTGTAGTTGAGCATCTGAAAAGACTGAGAGCTAGAAAAGTTGTGGCTGTGGGTTGCTGCTTGAGGATGGACAAATCCTAAAATGTTATTAATATCAGAAACCAAACTTTGACCATTATAAAGAAAATGCTGGTCTTTAACCAGCTGGTGAGAACTAACATCACTAAATACTGTCAGCCACATTAATCACATTAGCAATAGTATTTATAGATGTTGTGTTCAGTATGTATTTAGTTTGTGAAGACTTTACAGAAACAAAAAGCTTTCTACTGTGCTTTACTTGATGTTCATGCATTGTATTGCCTTGTCTTCCCATGGCCCTAATCAGGCACTTTGTGCATGAATAGGTCCACTTCAGTGTTTGACTTCAAGATTGTTGATGTGAATTGTTGTAAGCTGCACCTTTTATAACTAAAGGTAAGTGTTGGCTATAGATGCAAAAAATACATGGAAAATTTCAATAAAAAGACAATTTTACATTTGATCTGTTTGTGCTTTTTGGGTTACACGATGAAGGCTATATCTAGTTTTTCATTCACTGATTCCACAAATGTATACAAATGCAGCTGTTTTGATGTGATTAAATCCAGATGAAGCATTTCTTTGTGAATTCAGCCGTGCTTCCCACTTCAAATCCTGTAGTCCTCATGCACTGCAGATTCGTGTTTTTTTTTTCTTCTTTGTTTTATATATGTTGACTTATTTTGAATCAGATTTCACAAAGCACTGCACGATCAGGTGAGCTAGTCTAGGATCAGTCTGCAGTCATTACAGGCATAAATCTTAAGAATCAGTGCTTCTCTGTGAATATTATCACAGGTCTACCTGAACAGGTAAATATGAATGCGTACAAGTGGACTGCAGACATGGATAGATCCTGGTTATTGTTTAGAAAATGTTCATGCTAAATATATACATATAAACATTTTTTTTTCATTGAAACAGCAAGGTAAATCTGTACAAATACCAGAACTGTACATGAAATGAGTGCATGAGTCAAATGTGAGCATAATTTAAGAAGAATATACTGAAATATATTAGGTGTGCAGTGAAAAATATGTTGACAGTTCAAAGATTAGTATTAAAAGGAAAATTGTGGTAGAGGGGTAAAATAAAAGGGCAAAGGATAAAGGAAACAAACGTGTTAACAATATGCCTTGCTGAGACTTGCTTTGTGAACTGGGACACAGTCTTGCTGGAATAGAAAATGTTCTTCCACAAAATTGGAGGCAATGTCTTGGTGTCTGGAAGCATTAAGATCGCCCTTCAATTTAGATGTGACCCAATATATAGTGTATATTCTCTACTCACCATTCACTCATTCAGTCCAAGACCTGAAAAACACGTGTGTTCCAATACTTTTGTCCATACAGCATGTTCTCTCACCTTTCACACATTCAGCCCAACCCCAGAAAAACAGCTGTGTCTCAATACATTTGTCCATATAGTGTATTATCTCATCTGACCTTTAACTCAATCAGCCCAACCCACCCAGGTATGTCCTAGTACTTTTCCCCCATAGAGTATATACAGTTATACAGGTGTGTCCCAATATTTAAGTCCATGTGTGTATACTCTGCCCTCACCTATCACTCACGCAGCTCAACCCACGAAAAAAATGTAGGTCCCAATACTTTTGTCCACATAGTATAGTGTACAGTTAACCTCCCCTTCCTCCTCAGGAAGATGCAGGGCTGGATGATCTGTCATGCTTGCCGTAGCTCAGTACAGACACGGTTATAAAGGGTGAAGAAAGTTTTGAAAGTAGATGATTTGCTAGAATTTCAAGAACAGTGGCTCGTGTCACTAGATCCTAGATGATCTCCATTTCCATCTATGATCCTGTTGTCAGTAGTCTAGGAGAACTCGAATGTCCTGTCACCTTTTCTTCAGATTTCAGTACCAGACGGAGAGGCTAATGCTAACGCAGCTAGCAGCTAACACCGGCACAGGAGTCGCTTACACACAAACTGCGTTCACTTTATTGTCTGTTCTAATGGTCGTTCGGAGTTTTTGTTCGTTTAAAAATACTTACAGAAGCAGTACGAGTCCGTTTTCACTGTTTCGACACTTTTAGGACTGTACGAAACTAACGACATGCTAACTAGCTAAACTTGGGTGAGTGGCTAGTGAGACAGTAAATTCAAAACGCTTTAACTGTATTTTTACCCATTCAGCACACTAGAGAAGAACTTGAGGCTCTCTTGTGACACTATGGCCTGCTGTCGTTCTGTTGTCAGTAAACAAGAGTGCTTAGACTTGAGTAAGGTCCTACTTTTTGCACTGGTTTGAGTGTTAACGTGCAGCCATGTGCAGGCTCCTGCGTTACTGTGTGAGCCACTCTTTGTACTCAGCCATGACTAGGTTGGAGGAGATCAATAAAGGGGTCAATTTGTGGATGTCCATTCGCTACCTGGGCTACTTGTCCACTCTTAACCTGCTTGTGGCAATATGCCTGGGTCTCTATGTGCGCTGGGAGAGGACTGCACAGCCTGTGCTGCTGGTCATATTCATCCTGGGTCTGTTTGTCTTGGGAATGGCATGCATCTTCTACTACTACTTCAGCATGGAGAGGGTCGGTTTCTGTCTCTTCCACCTGTGGCTGGGCTTCTTGCTGGGCTTGCTGTGTTTCCTCAATAGCCCTCTCCTGGAGGTGGACTTGAAGGAGCAGGTTACTTGCTACATGCTGGTGGCCAGTGTGGTGATAAGGACATTGTGGGCATTGGTGGAGCGAGTGTGTGGCTGCACAAGGCACAGACCTGCACTGCTAAAGTCCTCTGAAGCTCTGGAGCTCACAGGCTTCGCCGTGGCAAGCACCACACAGGTGGCCCGTGACTCCCTGAGCCTGGCTGTGCTTGCGCTGGCTGTCGCTGCACTACTGGCAGACTTGCGAATGAAGTCTTTCCTGGCCCTTCCCAATCTGATATGCTTCTCGGTGGTCACTGCAGTCTTCTTCTTTAGGTCCTTGGGGGTCTCCACGAACCCCTATGCTTTGTCCTGTCTCCTCAGTCGGCTTGTATGCGAGCCCCTCCTGGATATCTACTTCAGTGGTCTCTCTGTGACTGAGCGGTGGTCATCCTTTCTGACAAGGGGTGGCTTTTGGAGGCGTCTCACTGTCCTGCCACTTTTGGCCGTCGAAACAGCCTTTTTTGTCCTATCTGCTTTCACATTGGGCAGTCTGGACCAGTGGTATGTGGTGATCCCGAGCTTTTCAGTTTCTGGAATTTTCTGGATCATCTGCCACTTGGTCTTCCTGGCGACTCTCTGGGGCTTCCACAGCAAACTGAGTGACTGTCAGAGAGCGTGTGTGGTCCAGAGGGCAGAACCAGGGGCACTGGACAGAGTGATGGCCTCCAGGGGCATGCGCCACTTCTGCCTCATCTCCAAACGACTGGTGGTCTTCAGCCTCGTGTCCACTGTCATACTTGGAGCCCTGTCATGGCAGGTAGGTTTGTGCACCAGCTGCTAGGGCTGCAGAATAAGGACAAATGATAATAATGGCGATTATGATGCAACATATTGCAATACTTGTATATTATACAAACATTTGTGAAACAATATAATGGTTAAAATTTGGCCTGCATTATTTTTTACCAAGTTAATTTACCTTTGATATAATAATTCTTTTTCATAAAATAACATCTGAACGTGTGTCAGGATGTATTAGAGAAACGTATGTAAGGCTAATAAGCTGTCATAAGAGTCATTTAAATTTTTGCGGGTTGTCTTGAATATTTTTCTTTTCCTTTTCCAGCCAGCCAGTAGTCTGTTCATTAGTGTGTTTCTCCTGGTCCTGCCTCTGGAGTCTCTTGCTTATGGCCTTTTCTATGAACTGGGAAACTGCATTGGTGGAACATCGGTGGGCTATGCAGTGGTCATCCCTACCAACTACTGCAGGTATGTACAATCTCTTGCTCTGTCTCTCTCTTGAGAACACATCTTAAGCCTTAAAAAGGCTGTTATAGTCATCTGATGCACATTTCAATTAAACTGC
>JBBPDE010000031.1:8615837-8627613 GCA_037974605.1 Nannopetersius ansorgii | reverse complement strand
TAGGTTTGATTCAGACATACTTTTATAAATCCGATGTTTTTTCTAATATTTAAACAACTGTATAACAAATATACAATATATACTACAATACAATATTATACTTAAATATATAAATATATATATATTCATAAATTGTTATATATATTAAAATATTAGCTATATTGCCTATACTGTATAAGTAAATATATATGTACACACACACACACACACACACACACACACACACAAACAAAAATAGGTATGTGTGTGTGTGTGTGTGGGTGTGTGTGTGCGTGTGTGTGTGTGTGTGTGTGTGTGTGTGTGTGTGTGTGTGTGTGTGTGTGTGTGTGTGTGTGTGTGTGGATGTATAAAGAAGCTTGATTTTGTTTTAAATTTTCAGTTGCAATGAGCAGTCCATTGACCATTGGGGTGAATGTATTACTTGTGCTGTCTGTTAGATATTGTGGCGTTAACAAGATGTTGAAGGCCTGTGCTCTTGGATAAATCCAAGACAAAGTTTGGATCAAATATGAAACTGTATACAAGATCATAAAACAGTCAAATATCCTGGTGTGTGTACAAATTGGAGATCAGAAGGGACATAAACAGTTACTTGGATCGTGCTTCGATGTCCAGGGTGATTTTGTTGTGACAGTAGATGTCAGTTTGAGGGATGAATCTTGTCAGGAGGAAGTAGCCGGGCAGATGAGCGATCCGTCAAAATCTAGGCGGCCATTTCCTGCGGGCTAACAAGTGGACGTGGACATCTGGCTGGGTTTGAAGTCTGTTGAGTGGCAGGAAGAGTCAAAGGAGTCTGGAATCCCAGAAGCTGTGCTGAACTGCAGATTTACAGAAACATGCCTTCATTAACCTGTACCAGGTCAGATGGCGTCAGTCTTAAGAGATCCAGTGGTCTGGAACACATCTTCGGCTGCTGAACCTTGTTGATCTAGACCTACGAAACAGATTTATTTGCTCAAAGCGGGGCATGCACTGATCTGATATCTGATAGAGGTCTGTGTCAGGCTGAAACCAGCAACAGAATCGGGACTGAATACATATGAAGAAGAAAAGAATGATTAACAAATAATAAAAAGTTGCCTGAAATATTACCCACCAACACTGTGTTATCATGATCAGCTGTGTGTTTCTTCATGTGGGGAGAGTGTGAGCAGTTTGAATAAGATAGTCTGCCTTAAGTTGTTTATCTTAAATACATGCTTCAGTTAAAAGCAGCTCATTTTGAAGTTTAGTAACTTTTCATGAAGAAGCAGCAGCCTGGACGAAGTTGGACGATGGTTTTACCATCAATATTGGAAAAGATACAGTGGGATCTCTGCTTCAAGTAATTTTTTTGATGAAGTACTCTCAAAAGGGGGTCCTTAGCGTGATGACATAGAAGAACCACTTTTAGTTCCCTAAAGACCCTTGTTTGAATAAGAAGTCCCAGGTGAAAGACCCATTATCTAAATAGTTCTTGTAATTTATTATTTTTTGTCCGTTTGTATGTCAAAAACATAATCCAATTTTATACACCAACTTTCCCATTATCCCTTAGAGTTACTGGTGTCTTTGTTATTGTGCCTTTAAGATTGATTGATATGATAATGGATCAATTCTGATTGGTTGTCTGATTCAAAAGAGGATGAAACCCTCTTTATAATTTCAGTGTGCGTGGGTGACGCTTGTATATAATGTTCTAGAGAAAAAAAACGTTATGTAGAAGATGCTTTTGAAAGGGTTCTTTACACATCTTTAAAAAAATTCTTATAAATGTTCTTTAAACCACTTTTGTTTCCACTTTCATTTCTGAGAGTAGATAAGGATGCGGTTCTTCATGACAGAGTATTCAAATTGTTGACTTGACCGCCCTATTCCCCTCTCAGTGCATTTATGGGATGTGCTAGACAAACTAGTTTGAATCAATGGAGGCTCAAGATAAATGGGAACCGTTTTTGGCTTCTCTTTGTTCTTATAGCTTAGTTCTTAGTTTGAAATAAAAGAACTAAAAGAAATGTGTGTACTGTATGAGGAATGGGAAAATCATGCTCAAAATAGAGGAGAACAAATGAAAGCAGAGAAGCTAATAGATATAACAGTCAGTTGAAGGAAACAGGGTGGAGAATAAGGGTGAGCAGAACAGCGAATCGTCAATAATCTGAATCTGCCTGTGTCTGTCTGTGCATGCTGCAGAGTGGGGCCTGTAGCAGAGAGGAAGATGCTTTAGATTAGTGTCGTTGATAAGCTGGAGCAGTGGCTAGTGTCTGGTTTTCCCAATGCTAAAGGCTAAAGAGTCCATTAAAGTGGAATATGGAAAAATGCCTGTGTGTTACAGCCCAGCTGTCTGAAAGGTGCGGCCAGCTGCAGAAACCTTTATTGTTCATGAAATATGGATGGAGTCCAGCGGTGAATGGCACACACGTGCCCGCTCATACCCATACACATTCCCTGGCGTACATGCTGTAATCTTTGCTTCTCCTGTCTCTTGGCTGCATATTCAGTTTGATGTGCCATCTGGTGTATACTGTAAACTCATCATTAAATAATACACATTGCTGTAAAGCAGTCTGCATGGATTTCTGTGATAACGGAGGTTTATTCCCTTCTGAAAACTATTCTGAAGTTTTTTCACAGCTGGTCCGACCACATGTCCTGAACGTGGCGACAGCTTGGTAAAGCAGCCGCCACAAGCTCACATGAAATCACCGGACAGCTCAGCCTGCTCATACAGACTGTCTAAATATAACACTTTTTTGGCTGTCACTATCAATTAAATTAGTGTTAGTGCGGGATATATTAGGCAGCAAGTGAACAGTCAGTTCTTGGAGTTGAAGATGTGTTGGAAGCAGAAAAAACAAGCGAGTGTAGGGAGCATCACCAAAATGGCAGGTCTTATGGTGTGTTTCCAGTATGCAGTGGTCAATAACTACCAAAACTGCTCCAATGCAGGACAACCGGTGGACTGGTGATGGGTCATGGACACCCACGTCTCACTAATGTTTGTGGAGAACAAAGGTTAGTCAGTTAATGCTAGTCCATTTAGTTAATGCTCATTTTGATTGAAGAGTGGTCAGAACACACAACGCAGTACAATAGTGTGTCAGAATCAGGGTGTCCATGCTAACCCTATCCACCACGAATGGGCCTACAATGGGTATGTGAGCACCAAGACTGGACCATGGAGCAATGGCAGCAGGTGGCTTGGTCTAATTGATCACATGTGGGGTCTAGTGGTAAGATACTTGCCTTTGGACCAAGAAGTCAGGGGTTCAAATCCTGCCTTCAGCACCACCACTGGGTTCCTGAGCAAGACCCTTAACCCCAAGTTGCTCCTGGGAGACTGTCCCCTGCAGTTAGGGTTAGGGTTAGGGTCAGTCGCTTTGGATAAAAGTGTCTAATAAATGCCGTAAATATAAATGAACATTTAACAAGGATGCAGTATGGGATGAGGGAAAGATGGTGGAGGCAGTGCAATGCTGTGCTGAGAAACCTTGCGTCCTACATTCACATGGATGTTTGACATGTACTGCCTACCTAAGCACTGTTGCAGACCAAGTGCACCCCCTCATGGCAAAGGTATTTTTTAATGGCAATGGACTTTTTCAGCAGGAGAGTGCACCCTGCCACACGACTAACATTTAAGGAACATGACAAAGAGTTCTGGCCTCCAAATTCTGCAGATCCCAATCCGATTGGGCGTCTCAGATGTGCTTGACAGACTAGTCCAGTTCATGTAGGCCATGCCTAAAAGGTTGTCAGAGGGGGTAATTTTGGTGGTTTTAATGTTGTTGTTGATCAGTGTGTGTGTGTGTGTGTGTGTGTGTGTGTGTGTGTGTGTATATATATATATGTAAGTTACATCTACATTACATTTAAGGCATTTATCAGACGCTTTAATCCAAAGCGACTTTCATTCCCTAACTACAGGGGGCAGTCTCCCTGGAGCAACTTGGGGTTAAGGGTCTTGCTCAGGAACCCAGAGGTGGTGCTGAAGGTAGGATTTGAACCCATGACCTTTTGGTCCAGAGGCAAGTATCCTACCCACTAGGCTCCACCGATAAGTTGAACTTATTGTTCGCTTCACTTTTTGTCCACTTCACTTTACGTATTGTCCATTTCCCTGGGGACTGGGGGACACTGGACCAGTGTGAGTGTGTGTGGAAGCCAATGTATGGAGACTGGACCGTAGTGTTCTCAGCTCATACTGCCTGGTCTGTAAGAGCTCATTTATGACGGGAGAGTGCGTGTGTACGGCATACCAATGAGTCACTGCTCTTTGTCACATGCTGACTGTGCTCGAGCTCTGCCCTGGTCAACAGGCGACCGGACATGATGAGCGAGAGATAACCTAAAGCTGGAGGCGTTCACACACACAGGCACGGTCAGAGCACAGAACTGATAAGCATTACTATTGTGCTATGGGTGTACATAGACGTGATCCAGTGATTCAGATCGACTGAGAAACTTAAGATGATCTGATATCTCAAATTTCATGATTTCTTTTCATTAATAATGTTTGGAATTTGTTTCAAATACACACTAATTACACAAAAGTGAGGAACTATTTGCACAGTAGTGGATTATGATAAAAGTACCAATAAAGTAGTGGAACCCTTTTATTGGTTGTGGTGTTTGAAAATTGGATCGGGATGTATTGTTTATTCTACATTGTGTATCATATTAAATTCATCGAAAAGAGATTGAGGCATTACTCTGCAGTGATGCAGTTTTAACCCAATAGTACACACACACACACACACACACACACACACACACACACACACACACAGGCCATTACTGAGTGAAAGGCAGTGTGCAAGAGCAGTAACTCTGCTGCTTTTTTAGTACTACAGAGCTAAAATTCGACATCAGAGCATACCTTTCATATCAGCTGGGCTAAAGCATTATGCATTGCTAGGATGTGTCCACTGGCAGAAAATCAGCTGCTGTCACTTCTGAAGCTTTTCTAGCTGTGAGGAAGAGGTGTGAAAGTGTTTCCTGCGGGATAGAGCTTTGTCTGGCGGCTATTCTCTCCATTCCTTTGCCCGGTACATGATGCTACTACTTCTTCTAGTCGCATGCCAAGTCTGAAAGGCCACCCCGCAACACAAAAGCCATAAATGAATTTTTATAGGTAACAGCGTGTCATACAGGGTCATAAATGACACAATCAAGTCTCTTAGTAATTACTTAAAAACAGTTTGACGTCAGTGTGTGATGACTTGTGTGCATAAGCTTTGATTGATTGTTAGCCACACAAGCCTCATAGCTCTGTTGTGAAACTAAAGAAGTTGGTCTAAGAGGGAACTTGTGAAACGTACATTCTGTTGGCTGAACCAGACCTTTCAGTGCTTTTCACACCGTGCGCTCTCTCCGCTGTCCGTGTGAAAGGTTAGAACTCCACTGCTCAGCACAACTTTTCATGAAACGGCTTTTTGGAAAATCAGGAAAAGCAGTGGTTTCTCAGGGGTTGAGCATTTAATTGAAATGAGGTGCAGGATGTGAGATGTGGGGGTGTAGCAGTGCATTTAAAAATATTGTGATCTCGCAAGAATGTGACAGTTTGCATCATGTAAAATAAGCAGGCGAAGAATTAGATATTTGATATTTTACAGTGTCAAACCAGTGCCAATCAACAACCTGGTCCAGCACATTCAGGGCACACGTCACCCATGAGAGCGATCCTGGAGCAGGACACAACCCCAACAGCGCTGTGTTTTCTCTTGTTTTGCTCAGTGTTTTTTTTGAAGCTGTAGAACAGCCAGATGGCAGTTATGACCCGAAGCCAGTTGTGCAGACGCTCCATTTCAGACCATTCTGCACTGAAGAACCCTTGTCTCTAGGGGTGTAGGGCATCACAGTCCATCGCAACTTCCTCAATTTGATTTCCTCATCATTGCTCACACTTCTAGAAAGGTAAAAGAGGGTGTGACAGGACAATGCTGGATTTGTATTACGTGTCTGTTTGGAAGTTGGTTTAAGAACACTCTGAAGAACTCAGGTCTCAGAATCTCCCTTTAAAATGTCACATATCTAAAACGAGTTGTTGGTATTATTTAATGTCAAGTAATTGTGTTGATGCAGCATATACTTGATTTTTCCATGTATTCATCTGAATAAATACAATGCTACAATGCAGACTTTTGTGTTCTTCACCTAAACCCACATATTGTAGCCTTTCCAGCTTTCACACATTTTATACATAAAGTCCCAGGCTGAGTTCTGACCTTGGCTGGGCCTGACCTTGGCTGTTCCAGCCTGTTGTCCACACGACTGGCAGCATGATTGGAAATTTCAGGCCGTTTTTTTCCTGACTACTGTCAAAGCGTCTTGTAGAGCATTAGCATTAACTTCTGAAATGGCTGAAAAGGGCGGTGACTCCCCAGCTGAACCCCTCAGCTTTCACTTGTTAGCCTCTGTCAGCCCTTCTAGTTGGACTCTCAGACTATAGCGAAGGTGTCAGGGCTGACAGGTGAACAGACTCGCTTTCGGTTTAGGTTCATAGGGTTCATCACTGTAGTTTTCAGCTGTGCACAGAGAACTGTAGAAGGATTTGTCATGGACTAATGCACTGCTTTAGAATGTAAGATAATGGACACCTTGTTGTGGCTGATTCAGACACCAACCACTGAAACCTGGTAACATTATTCTGTGTATGAAATGCATTCAGTGTTAGGTTAAGCGCCACAAGTGCTATCTTCTGATACTACTTACCTCATATTCTTGAGGCCAAGGCTGCCCACAGTGATGCCTGCAGGCCAAAAATCTCCAGTGGGGGTGTTCAATCACACCCACCAGCCTATCGTCAAAGAGCCTGCTCAAAAAGGGGCGAGCACCAAACAGACATTTTCAGTCTAGTGACTGTTTCGCTCTGTTACATGTGACATCCATGTTGTATTTTTCGCTGCACTGTTAAAACTTTAGAGGCCAAAATGTATAATTAATATTAATTAGGTCTACCGAATTGATGAGTCTTTGAAATTAGTCAGTAAATGTAAATTAATGGGAAAGAATTGTATTAGTTTTTATTTAAGAAAATTAGTAGTGTTGAATTGTGTTATTGAGTGTTATATACATGGTATTGATTGCGAAAATAATCGAAGTTTGTGTGTTTTTGCAGCTTCAGTTTACTTTTTCCTGTCTTTCTCTAGGGTGGTTTCGCTGGCAGCAGTTAGCTGGGGTGGTCCAAAAGTTACTTTTAATGGAGGGTCTCCGTTCAGGATGCTCTGTAGTGCGGGACTAAGCCAAATCCCTCACCAGGAAACTGACCCTCTGTGTAATAACAGCGGTTGTCTCATTAACTGCAGCAGTCGCATGGGTGCTAATGACTTTTAGTCAATAAAAATGTACTTTGTGTCAATGTTTTGCCAGAGTGTAATTGGAGATGCTTAGTGAAACAGTAACAGTCTTGTGCAGACAGTTTGTATGTGAGCCAAAAGCGTTAGAAAGGCTGTTTAATTAATGGAGCCGACGGGGCCTCCTGCTGACTGCTCCACTTTTTGTTCAAAGAGCATCAGGGGATAGTTTTCTCCCTCTCTCAGAATGTGCATCAAGTTGATAAAACTAGTGAATAGCACACTTTTAAAGCGTGCAGACAGGCGCGAGTTCTTTCGGCCTGTCACAAGTCATTTTTTCCCAGGCATCTGTCACAGAGTATTAGAGAGAATGACAACGAGGGGGGCGAACAAATCCCAAATGACAAAGTTCAGCATGTTCTTTTCTCCTCTGTCCGTCTCTCTGTCTCCCCGTCTCTCCCTTTCTTTCGCTGTACGCACTCTCAGCCACACACACTCTACCCCTCTGCTTCTTTCCTCTTGTCGCATTGCCTAGTGACTCTGTCCAGACTGTCCTCCTCGGAGAATAACTCCAGACGAGCTCAGCACCTCTCAGTGTGAAAGAACACGGCTCGGTGTTACTGAGAGACGCGCATGAGCGCAGCTATAAAATTCATGAATCATAATTTATTGAGTCTGAGGTTTTATTTGAATTTGAAACTGTGAAAACTTTATTCATAAATGAGTTCTCTGCTCTGAAGTGTTCTATATGGGCACCGGCAGGCCTGCAGACCACCTCATGCACTTGTGTTTCTCATAGATTCTCCCTCGAGAATGTTTAACTACTCTGTCTGGTTCCCAGCACCGCTACTGTGTGCAGCTCCGATGGCTGGCTTTTCTACATCAGACCTCATGTTCTCTTTGTTTATCTTGATAATTTAAGGTTTGAAAAATTGATTGAATGTCTCTTGAAGAATAAGTTTGCATGGTTAGATGTTGATACTGAATATTGCTGTCGTTGATTCCATACTAGAAAGTGTTTATGAGAAAACGCATTGCGTCGAAATGAAGATTTTAGGATTTTAGGCTGTCTGAGTATGACCACTGTGCGTTCATCAGTAATGCAAGTGTAGAGTCAGTTTAGCCCCTTCAGGAATAACATCTTCATTTTAAAACACCTGCATGCAGAAGTTTCATCTCAGAGCATTACCTTGAAGATGCTGTAGGATTTGCTGGTAAAATGAAGCATGATGGTCAACTTCAGAATTCCATTAAAACAGTGTAGCACTATGGGTGTCTGGTTCAGACCGAGATAGACCCAAATGAAGAGGAAAACAGGCAAAAAGATTTTTCTGTAAAGCAGCAGATTACAAAAATCCGAGATTGGCAGAGTTCCTAAACCAAAGGGCAGTAAGATCCGCAAATAATTCAGAATCCTCGTACCAAAGAACCGAGTCCAGAAATGCAAATATGCATCAGCAAACAGGAATCAAAGAAGTACAGGCAGGGTAATACAATTCAAGTCAAGCCAAGTTTATTTATAGAGCACATTATCATACACAAGAGGTTATTCAGTGTACTTTACAGGATAAGAATAACGTAACCTGAAGTCAACAAACAGCCTTGCCTAATGTACTTACCGATCCTAACAACTATAAAATCATAATCTAGAACAGGGGTCACCAACATGGTGCCCCCAAGTACCACATGAGTAGCCCATGGACCTGCTCTAAAAATAGCACAACTCACTGGTGAGCAGCGTCTAACATGTCATTTGATCCTGTTGCTATTCTTCTTTAATCACATTTGCATTTATATAGATTTGAAAATGACAATATCTGTTTATTATACATGAAGTTTAGACAAGTTTAGGTAAACTCTGTTCTAGTGTATCAAACTGGGAGCCCTTTGTGTGGCTCAGTACCTGTGAAATAACTCTCATTTTTAAGCCACAGAAAAAGGAAAAGGACATAAATATACTGCACTTGTACACTGTACTGTTCTGGGGATGTCCGCTCCCTCACTCATACGCCGTATTACTACATATTACATAACCAAACTAGTTCACCCACATAGTCCCACATAGTACACCTCTCTGTTCTTACAGGGAGGTGGTGGCGTAGTGGGTAGGACACTTGCCTCTAGACCAAGAGGTCATGGGTTCGAATCCTACCTTCAGCACACCACCATTGGGTCCCTGAGCAAGACCCTTAACCCCAAGTTGCTCCAGGGAGACTATCCCCTGTAGGTAGGGAATGGAAGTCGCTTTGGATAAAAGCGTCTGATAAATGCAGTAAATGTAAATAGTACACTGCGTAAGCCGAAACACTCGCATCGCAATTTTTGTGTTTTTATGGGAGTGAGCATAGTAAACTCGAAATGTTGTGTCCAAGGACCCCCTGTAAAACAAAAACCCCTTGTGAAAGTGCAGTGGAAGAGCACTAGACATTCTACTAATTCTATTAATACTGTATATATTGCCTTTTCCATACTTGTAAATACTAAACACTCTTTAAAAATGCTATTTTCCAAAGATTGCACCTATTTTCTAAACTTTACATATACATTGCATTCCCATATATATATATATATTCAATATATATTCAATTGTCAACATTTTTATTTTTTATTTTTATCTTTATACTGTCTATATATTTATGTAAAGTTGGGGGAACACGAGCCTAATTTCATTACAGTAGTGATGCTACATTGCTATCTGTGTATGACAATAAAACTTGAAACTTGAAACTGATATTTAAAAGAAGGAAGTGGGGAACAGTGCTGTTTTAAGCAGCTTTTTAAAGCTACAGTCGGAGCAGATCTGATACTGATGGACAGTCAAATCAAAAACAAACAAAAACATGCTCGGTATGCAGGGACAGTCCACGGCAATACTTTGCAAAGATGTATGTATGTGGAAGTCAGAGGTATTTATGTCCAATGATTGGGGTCATGTGCATAGGGTCAGGGATTAGGTATTTGTGGGGAAGAGGGGCGGAGTCTAGGGTTAGTGTGCTGATGGGATCTGAGAAAGGGTTAAATCACTGGATACTCAAGTTCATCCCATCTGAAACTTTCTCACCTTCTAAGACTAATCTATTCTTGTTTGGAATGCTGTCATCCAAAAACCCCAAAGAACGGCTCTCTCAAATACTCATATTGTTGTTTAAGCCTCTTCCTGCATCACAGCGCAGCCCCTCTTAGCACATGAATAGAGCTGCAACACCAACTTTTATGTTCCCCTTATCATCCTTTATTTCTTGTATTATAAATAAAGGATTATATGGAAAAATGAACGCTTGTACTTATGGCAGGCATTTATTTTGCGTAATCTGTCAGGCTTGTTCTGAAATGTGTTATTCCAGAACCACATTTGGACTGTTCCGTCCAAATAATGGGCCTAATATGAGGAAATGATACAAAAAAATCATGTCAGATATGTAAATATATAATTCATAAGGTTCTTATTAGTTGCAGCTAACTCAGCCTGAGCCTCACCATGTTGCGGATGAGCCCGTTTTATCCCGCAGTGCTGCCTGTATTGCCTGTAAATGTCACAATGCATGGAGGTTGTGTTTTCGGGGTGCTAACTATGTGACTGACCCAGTTTAGGGTGATATGTATGTGGGGTGCATCGCCCTCTCGTCACCTCTTCCTCTCTTCTCAAGTGCTTTCTCACAGGCCTGCATGAATAGGTTGGCCAGAAAGACATTTCACTTTATCTAATGGCACATACGTAACTGAATAAAAAATCTTTGGAGTCCAAATCTTTGGGTTGTGTTGTGTAGCATTGCCTGCAGGGTTTGCAATAAAAAAAACCCATTTTCATCACTTTTTTAGACCGTTTTCTTCCATTCATTTTCTTCTCTCAATTCCAGCGGTGCTAATTTTCTTGACCGTCTTCCATCCTCTCTTGTTCCCTCATGCTGGTTTTTGTCACTGTACCTTTAAGACTCAAAAATATGTAAATGACTTGTTTACTTGGCTGCCCTATATTGTGCCACAGCAATGAATTGTTGGACTGAATGTGGGGATACAATAAAAGGCCACTCCATTCGCATGTGTGGATTCTTTGCACTGCTGCAATGATGCATTTGCTTCCCGAGAGCCAGGAACAGTACAATTTTCAAAACATCTTCCACAAATTGTCATCACATGGCCCAACGGCGCATTATTTGAAATCAAATCTTGTTTGTATTTCCTATGTGACACAAGACCAAACTGAAAAAAACACATGATCTTTGAACCCGGAAGAAGTTCCAGGATAGCCCACAAGTACGAAGGGGGAGGGGTTCTAAAAGTGCGGCATACGATGAGCGTGTAGGAGAGCGAACTCTGGTTTTAAACTGTTTTACACCATTTATATTTGCTGAAATTAGATTTTACTGATACACTGAGTTCTAACTCCTGTTTTACACCAGATCCGATGCGTTGCGTCTCCGCTACGTCTCTGTTCCGTCACATCTCCAGCAGTCCGTCGAGATGCGCATCAAGTCTAATTTTGACGGATACGGATCAAGAAC
>JBBPDE010000031.1:8585508-8595523 GCA_037974605.1 Nannopetersius ansorgii | reverse complement strand
TGTGTGTGTTTGTGTGTTTGTGTGTGTGTGTGTTTGTGTGTGTGTGTGTGTGTGTGTGTGTGTGTGTGTGTGTGTTTGCAGAGTCACGGTGTGTGCTGCTGCCTGTGGTTCTCCATCTCCTCCACACGTACCTGCAGGAACAGAAGGAGCTGGTTCTTTGTGCTAATATCCTCACCAGCATGCTGTCACTGGTCCACAAAGACCCCAACACTGTGAGTGTCCTGGGCCCAAATGCTTTACTTTAATACAGTGTGTTAGTTTATTGAGCAGGAACAGTGCACACTAATCAACATTATTTCATGATGTTAATGCACCAGATTTAGCTCATTGTTAATCTGCTGTCCCTGGACAGAACAGTGTTCAAAGACATGGACACGGGGACAGAAAAAAACCCAAATGTAGCTATCAGTTTCGAGCACCAGAGCATTTCTTTTGAATATTAAATGATTTATTAAATTATAAAGGTCTTTTACAGTTAGTTTACCCCAAATCCACTCTGTCAGCCAAGACGTTTGGTGTCTGAAGTTTGATTCTTTAGTTTTGTATCAGAACTACCAAATGTAGCTGACAGGCTACGAGGGAAGCTGTTAGTGCGGTTGAGTGATTTTCTAATTGATATTCTAAGCAGTAGTGCAATTAAGATTTAAATGCAGTAGTTTTTTATAACTTAAGCCCCAGGCCTTTTTTTTGCCATATTTGAGACATGAGGCTTGATTGCTGTGCGTCTGACTCCCAGTTCACAAGCTCTGTGTTATTAGTTTTCATTATTATTAAATTTGCAGCTCTTGAAATCTTTGATATGAAAACGATTCATCATTCAGCTAAAGCTGTTAGCATCACACGCATGCTCTTATTTATAGAGGCCTGCTACCAAGGTTTTTAGCAATATAGTGTGTTTTTGTCCATTTTTATAGATAAAAGTGTGTCATACAGTATCAGAAACCACATTTGACAGTGTGATGAATTACTAATGTAGTCTAAATTATATTAATTAATCTTCCAGTACTCCACATTAGCTACATTACTCTTGTGGCTTTAGTGAAAAACTCCACTTTAGTGCAAAAATTAACTTCAGACACATGTTATATCTACTTTGGGCGTGAAGGGGTGTGTGTATATGTGTGTATATATTTGATTATTAACTGAATCATTAAAATCTTGCTAAGAATAAACTTGATGATAGCTTACATATGTTCTCTTTCTGTGTGTGCGTGTGTGTGTGTGTGTGTGCGTGTGCGCGTGTGTGCGTGTGCATGCATGCGTGTGTTTGTAGGAGTGTGTTGTGTCTGAGGAGGTGAATGTAATAATGGACAGTCTTTCTGGAGTGTTACTGAAGAGCATACTGGAGGTCACTAATCGGCCTCAGCCAGCGGCGACCGCGCTGCGTCTGCAGTATCAGGACGTCACAGTGAGTGAAGTCACACACCAGCACCAATCACTGCTGGAGATATAAGGTTGCAGTCCACAAGCTTTTTAAGTAAATAGCCTAGTGGTTAGGGCGTTCGCTCTGCGATTGGGAAGTCGTGGGTTCGATTCCCAAGACTGCTAAGCACCTCTGAGATTCCCCTGAGTAAGGTACTGTCCCCACATACTGCTTCCCAGGCGAAGAATTTCACACTGTTCTCACTGTGTGCTGTGGTGTGTTCATGTATGACAGAATGGTCACTTCACTTCACTCAAAGGCCCCCTTTGTGAATACAAAGTGCCACGGCAACACCCCCCCAACACACACACACACACGCACACATCCACCAGAACATCTTTTTGCTCTCTGTGTCTATCGCTGACCTCCTCCTACAAGAGACCTGGTGTGACATTACAGAAAAGTCAGTATGTGGGCGCTGGATGTACATGAATTGTGAATGGTTGGCACATTTTACCAGTGACCTGTTCTTAGATATACTTACAAAATCAATAAACTAACAAAATAAAAAATATTTAAGTAGCAGCCCCTTCAGCACCCCTCCTCACCGGCCACAATTTTGAGCACCACAAGCTTAAGGACTCTCCTTATGCCCGGTCCTATAAAACGAACAATTTTTCAATCAAAGGAATAATTTACTGAAGAATATGTAGAGTCTGAAGACATTTCCACATTCTTCACATTCAAGTTTTATTTAAGTGTTTTCTAAAACTGAAAGGGAAAGTTATTATGCAATATTCTGTTTTGCTTCAAAGTATTTGCTTGATGTATCTTTTACATCTAGATTAATGAGAAACCAAAAGTCTTTTGCCAGTGTGTGTTCAGAAGTATTTTGTTTGTGTGCAGGGTGAATTTGTGGCCTGCTTGCTAACCCTCCTGAGGCAGTTGAGTGATAAGGACTACCAGCAGCTCCTGAGCCGGTTCCCCAGTAAAGAAGAGCTGGCGGTAGGGTTACTAACTGACCCACTTACACAAAACCGAGGGTCTGATTTATGAATGTATTTACTTAGATATTGATATTTATCAGACTTTCACTTGTGAAACAGTTGATAATGGATCCGATACATTCTGTACTGCGCTGCTAATAAACAATATAAACAATATATATATATATATATATATATATATATGTTAGGGCATTAACTCATTAACTACTTTTTTTCAAATCGAGTCAACAAGTCATTAGTTTGATGACGTCATCACACACACAAGCGTAGTGTGGCTGGTTGTCTGTTTAAAAAAAAAAAGGATTTCTTTGAAGCCTTTGCCTTGTACTGTAGCCAAAGGTCTCACATCTTTAACAATGAAATTAAGAAGCAGCTCTGTTATCTGCTGTTTTATCTTATCAGTGAGAGGCTTTTCTGTAAAGCTACTCCGCTCCTCTGGACTGGACGACTGTCCTGATGTGTGTCTGTCTCCTACGGCCTTTGCTGCTGTCTCGTCTTGTCTTTTGTTTAGATTAGCCTATACCTGTCAACGTTACTGCGCTTTTATGAAGTGACTATAATAATTGGTCAAGGAACGCATATCAGTGTAAGCCAATCAGAGGCAGAGATTGCATTGTGTACACAAGCGTGCGCTCAGAGAGGGAAAAAACACACGACTAGTTGACTACTCTCAGTTCAGAAATCTGTTAATGCCCTAATTTATATAAATATATATAATTTGGTGCTGTGTATTTGTTATAACAGGGGGTAGTCTTATTGTAAAATGGTCCCAAAAGAAAGATAAATCACTTACTAAACACTAAGTATGGTGTGCGAACAGTTAATAAATAAGAGCCTGTATGTGATTTTGCCTGTACTCACTTGATGGCAGCAAGGCTGAGAAATCAGGTCATCTGCCAGCATTTCTGTGAAACTAATCCCTCAGTGCATCTTCTGTTCCAGAATTTTCTCCTGCAGCTGTTCACTGTCTTTAGAATCCTCATCCGGCCAGACATGTTCCCTAAAGACTGGACAG
This sequence comes from Nannopetersius ansorgii, assembly GCA_037974605.1. NCBI lineage: Eukaryota > Metazoa > Chordata > Actinopteri > Characiformes > Alestidae > Nannopetersius > Nannopetersius ansorgii. The sequence continues at coordinate 8,592,138 of JBBPDE010000031.1, read as the reverse complement.
TCATGAGACTGGTCACTAACAAGTAAGTTTCTGAAGTCTAGTTTTTGAGGACCAAAGCACTGCACATATAGGGCCGGTTTCCCAGACAGGGATTAAGCCTAGTCCCAGATTATGTAGTGCTGGGAATAGACATTTTCCATTGAAAAGGAAAGGGTAGTCCAAGACTAGGCTTAATCCTTGTCTGGGAAACCGGCCCTTAGTGTTTTTCATGCTCTAAAACGAATGCTAATTTAATTGAACTCATAAAGGACTTATAGGGTTATGAATAGTGCAGGTAAGGGGCTCGTTTGTCACGTGTGTGTGTGTGTGTGTGCGTGTGCGGGCTGCAGAATATCAGGCTTATGTTGATTGTTATGTTTTTCCATTTGTTTCCAGTGTGATCATCACCACGGTCCTCTATCTCTCTGACACGCTGCGCAGCAACTTCCTTAATGAGAAATTTGACTTCAAGGTATGAGAAAATTGTGTTTGTCTGTGTTTGTGTGCGTTTTTATTTCAGCTGTCTCCTGCGTATGTTTCTTCCTTGCATTTTTGCTTCCTTTTTTTTCTGACACCTCATGTCTGTCACGGTCTATATGAAATACTGTGGGGAAAAAAAACACTTTTGTGGGCAATGCTTTTCAATATATAAATTAGATATATTGTAAGGTGTGTTCAGTCCATTTCTTTTTTTGCATGGAATAGATTGGAAAACATCACTTGAACCTGATCTACACCGTTCACTAGTTTCAATAAGTGAATTTACCATTTGGGGGAAAATACACATAAAATGCAGTAAAATAGTTTTTAAAAATGTTGGCATATTTTGCTTTTGTTGTTATTTTTTTCCAATATGTTAGCAAATGTATAGAAATTGCAGACCAAGGCTGACCAATTCCATTCACTATCCCAAAATAAGTGCTTGAACTTACTTTCGGTTAAAAAAATCTTATAAGTATAAAAAGAAACATATTATGACCATGCTATTGGTGAAATTCAGCATATTTGAAACATTTAAACTTTTATTTAACCAGTTTAACCAATAACTACAGCTGCCTTTATATGCCAGACAACAGAATAGATATTGTGCTCTGGAATGAGGAGAATATTGATGTGGAACGTGGACAATAGGACAATATTTATGTTTGTTTATTCGCATTTAGAAAATCACAGAACATGTCATTTAAAGTGAAAGTGATCATTTGGTCATACGTGAACACACCACTGCACACAGTGTGAACAGCACGAAATTCAACCTCTGCATTTAACTCATTCACCAAGTGAAGCAGCAGTGCCTATCAGTCTTGGGAATTGAACCTGGACTTTCTGATCGCAGGGCGAATGCTCTAACCACTAGGCTACCAGCCGACCCATGTTCAAACACTTGCAGATAACTGTAATGAAACCTTTCCTCTCTTGTTCAGGTGTGGGAGTCCTATTTTTATCTTTCCATAATATTCATCATCCAACCATGCCTCCAGCTCGAGATGTTCCCGCCATCCAAAAGGAAGAAAATTCTTGAAAAGTGAGTGTGTGCATGATGAGAACCCCCACAGAGAACTGCTGGAAAAATATTTCAAGTTTCAAGCTGTCTTCAATCTCAAAACTCTATTTTAGTTTGTAATTATGAATTTGGCATGTTTTACTGAAACAGTGAAGCTACTGTTTTTGTTGTGAAGGTACGGAGACATGCGAGTGATGATCGGCTGTGAGATCTTCAGCATGTGGCAGAACCTGGGTGAGATTAAACACACATACACACATTCATACTCACAGAGAGACGCCTAATGGGAAAAGATTTCATCTCATACAGCATTTCCACATTAATGAAGTCCTTAGAGTTTTGTGTTCACTTGCCACTGTTCTTTAGCCACAGCAAGTCTATGAGGCCCCTCCTACAGTACTGTGCATAAGTCTTATGCAAACTGATTAAAGTCATTTTTTTCAGCATGTGATAAAGTGTCTTTCTGCTTAAAAAATTTGAACAATTGCAAACAAACAAGAAAGCAGTAAAAAGTGTCAAGATTTGTTTTGTTTGTTAAAAAAAAGTAACTGATATTGTGTGAGCTGGTTCGGTTCCAGATACCTCCTTGGTTATAAAAAATAATATATATCAATACTCAATACTTACTTAATAGGGTGCATTCATTTGAACAGGTGTCAAACATAATATGCAAGTTTAAAAAGGTGTGTTTGAAGACGTGATTTAAAGGCAGAAAGCGAATCACTGTTGCGGATATCATGAGGACGAGAGTTCCACAGAATATGCAAATTTTGCTTCAGTAATCCAATCTAATATAGACTTACATTTAGCAACTGTGTCTATCTAGTCACAAGCATATAGACATTGTGCCACTATTAAGTCCTAGACTTAATTTGAAACACCATTAGACTTGGGTTAAAGTGCAAGATATGCTGCAATTTAAATGAAATTTCATCACATTCAGGTTGCCCTTTTTTCCTCTTAGAGCCCCTGATCCTTAAAATGTCTGTGCAGGGACCTGCACATACAGTGATTCAGCTCTGAGAGAGGCAGTGCACCTGGCTGTAGTAAAACCTTTTAAAGGACTGGCATGTTATTTAATACTTATAAGAATTATAAGTGGGTATTTTTATCATAAAACCATAAACACATAAAACATTTCTTCATGCCAAATATGACAATAAAAGGTTTCTCTTTGGCCCATCTTTGATCATGAAATCTTAAAATCATAATTTTTTAAAAATCCAGTACCAGCAGAGTAATACCATTGCCTTGTTCACCGTTGTCTCTCTAGGAGATTATAAAGTGAATCTGATCCCTTCACTGATTGGTCCGTTCCTGGAGGTCACGCTAGTGCCGCAGCCGGACTTGAGGAATGTCCTCATCCCCGTCTTCCATGACATGATGGACAGTGAGGAACGCCGCAGTGGCAACTTCAAGCAGGTGAGGACATCTGTCTATCATCACTCTTGATGTAACACCATGAAGAAGGCATAAAATGTCTCAAAACTTACTAAGGATTTCAGGATGCCAAAGATAAGCACATTATCTTGCATCTAATAGACTGAAGGAATTGAGTCCAGTAGTCCAAATAAAGTATTACTAAACAGTAGAAGTAAGGTATTTACCTAAAGGCCAAGACCTACCAATTTCATTCACCCAAAATAACTGCTTGAACGTACTTTCAGTTAGAAAAAAAAGCGTAGCATTGCCAGTTCTCCTCTAAGGTGCTTGCTAAGTGTGGCTCCTGATCCACCAGGTCATCAGGTCACGTAGGTTCATTGTTATTTTGACTATATACACAGTACAGAGTGAAACGAACTGGACTACACTGACTACAAAGCACTCTCTCAGACACCCACCTACAGTTTAATGAGCTGAATCTGGTCCGTCAATGAGCTCATTAACTCTGAAGACATATTAAAGTTATGTAGTTGTACAAAGCAAGAGATGCAAGTTCCGCTCGTCTAGCAAGATGGTGTGTCCTAACACAGTTCTTTCGTACCACAATATTGGATGCTTGACAGTTATGGATTTAACTACATGTTTTATAGTGTATTTTTAGAGTAGAAGCCCCATGAAGTGGTTTGCTGTTTCCTCCAGGATCAGTAAAGATTCCTGATTCTGATTTTTTTCTTTGTCCACAGGTGGAGGCAAAGCTGATAGACAAACTTGAGAGTCTAATGTCAGAGGGCAAAGGAGACGAGACCTACAAAGAGCTCTTCAACAATATGTGAGTGTAAATTGGTTAAAAACAGTTTTTTGTTCAGATTATTGTGTATGAATCACACACACACACATTATATATATATTATATATATATATGTATTCATACGTAATTTGCTATACATATACGTGTGTGTGTGTGTGTGTGTGTGTGTGTGTGTGTGTGTATGCACTACCAGTCAAAAGTTTGGACACACTTCCTAAGCCAATTATTTATTTAGTTTTTTTTACTATTGGCTAGATCAATATTGAAAACATCACCTATTGCTCTGATGACAGCTTTGCACACTCTTGGCATTTTTTCAGTCAGATTCATGAGGTTCTTCCTCAAGAGTTCATTAGTGGAGTTTCCCTCCGTGTTTGGGATCATCAGTAGTGATGGTCGGGTTGGTGCACAGTTAGTGATCCTGTTCCACTACGGTTCTACTGCACATTATGGCAAGAACCATTTAACTAAGTAAAACACAACAGTCCATCATCACCTTATTACAAACATATTCTGGTCTGTTTTACTCTTTTTTTGTTTACTGCATAATTCCATGTGTCCCTTCATCATTTTTTTGTTTCAATATTAATCTACAATGTAGAAAATAAAAAACAAATGTGTATGTGTGTTGATAAAGATAAAATCATAAAAAGTATAGTTTTCTTTGAGCACTATTATGTGTTAATATGCTCTACATATAAAATCATATCTTAGAAAAACTTTGTAACTGTGTGAGCTTTTAGATGCATTTGGACATCCAGTTCCTGCCATCACCAGTGTGAACAGTCTTGACAGTGTTCCTAGAAAGGAGCATTTCTCATTAGACCACTCTGAATAAACTGCATGTTTGCATCTTAATGATTAATTAATGTTTACATTTGAAAGCATTGGTGGAATGCCACTTTAATGTGCGTATGTGAGGATAAACAGTACTAATACCATGTTTTTTCTGTTCCCTGTGGATTAGAATTCCACTGTTTGGCCCGTACCCAAGGTAAGACACAGCATGTACTAATTAATTAAAATAATAGATTATCATTTTGATCTTAAGTAGTCTCACACACTGAGCGGGCCTGAATTGTTTTACGGTAGAATCATAATCACAACCTGTGAGTCAGTAATAATTAGAATATCTCTGTCTTTTTGTCGCACGCGCGCACGTGTGTGTGTGTGTGTGTTGTAGCCTGCTGAAAAAGATTGAAAGAGAAACCTGGCGAGAGAGTGGAGTCTCTCACATCGCTACCGTCACACGCCTTATGGAACGTCTACTTGATTACAGGTGACACTGTACTACTTGCTTACACACACACACACACACACACACACACACACAATTTTGAACATATACACTATATGGACAAAAGTATTGGGACCCCTGACCATTACGCCAATTTTAATGACACTGCATTCAAACACAGAAACTTTAATATGGAGTTGACATCCCCATTTCAGTTATAACAGCTTCCCCTCTGATTGGCTTTTGGAGTTTACACTCATTCATTCTGAGCATTTATGCGGTCAGACACTGATGAGAGGCCTGTTCCAGGTCCACATCAGTGTTCAATCTCTGTTCCAGTTCATCCCAAAGGTGTTGGATGGGGTTGAGGTCAGGGCTCTGTCGGGTCCAGTCAAGTTCTTCTCACCCTGAACTCATCCAGCCATGTCTTTATGGACTTTTGTCCATATAGTGAACACACTCACATTTTTACACTTTCACAGAGACTCTGACTTTCATACACAAGATTGTGAGACTAATAAATGTCTCGTCTGTCTAATTTCTCTCTCTCCCTCTCTTTCTCTTTCTCTTTCTCACGCTCTTTCTCTCTCTCTCCCTCTCTCTGTGTTGTGTCCCTTTCCCTATCTGCCTGTTTCTCATTCTCTGTCTCTCTGTCTCTGTCTCTTTCTCTGTCTGTCTCTCTTTCTCCCTTTTAGGGACTGTATGAAAATCGGAGAGGTTGATGGGAAAAAACTGGGTGTTACTGTGAACCTGCTGGTAAAGAATCAAGTTTGTGCTTAAAAGCACGTGTGACATTTTCCTTCTTATTTTCTCTGCTGATGTTGTAAAAATGTTCTCTCTTTCTCTCGGCTGTTTCAGAACTTCTACAAAACTGAGCTGAACAAAGAGGAGATGTACATCCGCTACATCCACAAACTCTACGAGCTCCACCTGAAGGCCCAGAACTTTACAGGTACCCAAACGCTGTCTGTACTGAATTCTAAATCTAATATAAACACTCTCAGTCCTGAATCCTTCAGCAATATAAACACTCTCAGTCCTGAGTCCTTCAGCAATATAAACACTCTCAGTCCTGAATCCTTCAGCAATATAAACACTCTCAGTCCTGAGTCCTTCAGCAATATAAACACTTTCAGTACTGAGTCCTTAAGCAATATAAACACTTTCAGTACTGAGTCCTTCAGCAATATAAACACTTTCAGTGCTGCATTTGACAACCATAGGACCAGTTTATTTGCTGAATTCAACAAATATATGAACAATTTCAGTACTAAAATCTACAGATATAAGAACTGTACTGAATTCTACTGGTATATAAACAGTTTCAGTACAGAATTATACAGATATATGAACACTTTCAGTACAGAATCAGTAAATCTACAGAAACGGTCTGTGGTTCAGTTGGTTTAATAATAATTCTGAATAAGAATTTGTTTATAGCCAAGCTTTGTATCATTCCAGATGTGAGAAAAGTTTCCATCTTTGAATCTGTTAAGATAAATGTATTTTCTCTAATAACTTCAGCTTTAGTGACTTTTTCTTTGCCTTGTGGCCAGGCTGTCTAGAACAGATTTGTCTGCTGTACTGGGTGTCATTTAATACTGTAATAGAACATGTGTCATGCAGGGTGTGTGTGTGTGTGTAGGTGTGTGTAGGTGTGTGTGTGTGTGTGTGTGTGTGTGTGTGTGTGTGTGTGTGTGTGTGTGTGTGTGTGTGTGT